>OX376374.1:99484205-99786705 GCA_947369275.1 Nemotelus nigrinus
ATTAGAAGTTCTGTACTGTAATTGAAGTCTGGTACCAAGGGTTGATCTGCAAAATCGCTTTCAAAATGCTTTCATGAGGTCTTTTTACCTTAGCTAACTACATTCCAGGTTCGAGACAAAAGCTTCATAACTGCAAAACATCAAGTGAATGCGGAAATTCCACAATGTAGTATTTTGGGACCTGTATTTATGCAATATTTACTTCTGATCTTCCATCACGTAACAAACATAGTCACTTTAGCATATGATATCGCTGTTTTATGTACCAATCAGATCAAGTTATGGCATCCCCAATATTGCATTGTATTCGTCGGAAATCACACATCTGACGTATTAAAGAATGGTTTATGAAGTGTATTATAAATAATTGGTTTAAAATAAACGAATCTAAATACGTCTACATTACTTTCAAATGTGATTTTAAAGAAGAAAAGAAAGATGGTAGCTTTCCCTGCATTTAAAAATGCAAAATTCGGATGCTTCTTCCAGTCATTCGCAACTTCTTTGTTGCCAAAACTTAGGAAAATTGTTCAAAGCATCCTTCCAATCTTTTTTTAGCATCTAAAAAAGTTACGCTCTCTGAAATCTCGCTTCTTTGCTCTTGTCTTATCACGAATGTTTTTACTGGCAGCGATTAACTTGTTAAATCAACTATATGATTTATAAAATATTGAACATTATTGTTTTTTATGTTAAACATTTCCTATTAATGCCCAAACCATTCCTTATATAATGAAAATTGCATTCATAGTCTCTTGCTCGTGAAAATATCTCTTATCTTTATACAATATTTAATGTTTATAACTACATACATATGTACTTATATACATATCATTAATCATGTGCTAATTTCTTTCTTTCATAATTCCAGCAAACGATAAAACAGTTTTAAGGCATGCAACCTTAGCCATTGACGAAGCAACGCAAGCACTAACGAAAATGCGAGGCGCAAACAGTCCGAAAGAAAAGAAGTAAGTAATTCTAGTAACAGTGCCTATAATGACTGAAAAAGCTATAAAAATTTCCTTTCCAGCACCTTCTCGCGCACCCTAATCGCCGCCTGCAACGACAATGACGTCACAACTGTTCGTCAATTGTTAGGAAAGACGAGTAACCTGCCAATCAACGAGTCGACAGAAGACGGCGAATCTCTTCTGTCAATGGCATGTTCGGCCGGCTACTACGAACTCGCTCAAGTATAATTTTTCAACAGTTGACCATCGCGACTGTCTGTTAACGCACGTGGCTTGAATTTTTTGCAGGTTCTTCTAGCAATGTCAGCGGCACAAGTCGAAGACAAGGGTCAAAAGGAATGTACGCCATTGATGGAGGCTGCATCGGCTGGTCATGTTGAGATTATTCAACTTCTGATTAGTCATAATGCCGACGTGAACGCGCAATGTGCCACAGGGAACACTCCGTTGATGTTTGCATGCGCCGGAGGCCATGTGAATGCTGTTAAGGAGCTTCTCAAACACGGCGCGAACGTTGAGGAGCAAAACGAGAACGGTCACACTCCTTTGATGGAAGCAGCTTCAGCTGGGCACGTGGAAGTCGCAAAGGTACGTGCATTTTTCAGTTTTCAATTCCAGGAATTCAGTGAAGCCGCAGGTGATTAGAATCCGAGATAGGAATCCTGGAACCTTTGAGTGTCGAGTATGGTTGATTTTATTCCATTCAAAGGCTCGGTTTGTGACATAGTTTGATCTTATCTGATGCGGCGTTTTGAATTAAAATAGGCGAAAAAGATAACGCGCACATAACCTCAAAATGAGGCTCACTGCACGATGACTGCTGAATAAGGATATTTGGTCTTTGCAGGTTCTACTGGAGCATGGCGCAGGGATAAATACACATTCGAATGAGTTTAAGGAGAGTGCTTTAACACTTGCTTGTTACAAAGGACATTTGAATATGGTACGGTTTTTGCTGCAAGCAGGCGCCGATCAAGAGCACAAGACGGATGAAATGCATACGGCTTTGATGGAAGCTTCAATGGATGGACATGTAGAAGTGGCACGGCTTTTATTGGATTCAGGGGCGCAAGTGAACATGCCTACGGATTCTTTTGAGTCGCCATTGACCCTCGCTGCCTGTGGGGGTCACGTGGAGCTAGCAACTTTGCTAATAGAACGTGGTGCGAACATTGAAGAAGTGAACGACGAAGGGTACACTCCTTTGATGGAGGCTGCTAGAGAAGGTCATGAGGATATGGTGGCACTTCTACTGTCCAAGGGAGCTAATATTAATGCAACTACCGAAGAAACGCAAGAAACTGCTTTGACGTTAGCGTGTTGTGGCGGGTTCATGGAGGTTGCCGAATTCCTAATAAAACAGGGCGCCGATTTAGAGCTAGGAGCGTCCACACCTCTCATGGAGGCGGCACAAGAAGGACACACGGAATTAGTTCGCTTTTTATTGGAGAACGGTGCGAACGTTCATGCGCAAACGCAAACCGGTGATACAGCTTTGACGCACGCTTGTGAAAATGGTCACACTGACGCTGCAGAGGTTCTGCTTTACTACGGCGCTGAGCTAGAACACGAATCCGAAGGTGGTCGTACGCCCTTGATGAAAGCTTGTCGAGCTGGACATTTGTGTACAGTTCGTTTTGTGATTAGCAAGGGAGCTGATGTGAACAAGCAAACGACAAATAACGATCAAACTGCTCTATCTCTCGCATGTGCGGGTGGACATCAGCAGGTTGTGGAATTCTTATTGAAAAGCGGCGCCGATCCTTGTCATAAACTGAAAGACAGCAGCACTATGCTGATCGAAGCGGCAAAGGGAGGCCACATACGCGTCGTGGAAACTTTGTTCAAATATGAGCAACTGGCACTTAACAATCCAGACCAAGACACCACTACGATTCCAGCTCCTCTTAACAACGAAAACCAGCAGCTACAATCGTTCAATTTGCCAATGCAAAAGCAGATGCAATTGGCTGGTCCGCCAGGACTGCACGATGTCCCAGAAGCGGTTCGAGTTTCCAATCAGCAGAAAATTTTCCAGCAACTGCTCGATGATCAGATTATTACCAACACACCAGAAGGCTTTGTAATGGATCCGAATGCAAGGGATATGCAGCAAGAAGCCCATCAGCAAAACGATCCGCTCTTCAACAAGATGCGACTTTTCCCGATGCATGCGGCGGCGGCTGCCGGTGGTTTAGAAGATGGCTTGGCTCACGGTTTATCTCAGCCCGGAATTGTGAACCAAATTTTGAGTCAGACCAAACAGCAGCAACACATCAACAATGTCAACAACATGAGCAACCTTCAAAACGCTACGAACAATAACAATAATGTTAACAATAATTCTGTCAATAGTCAGAATAGCTCGACGACGAATCTAACCAAACAAAAGAGTCTACTACGAAAGAATCGCCAGGCACCGGTTCCCTTCGAATTGAATTTGACAAGCTCGGAAGTTCAGCAGATTCGATCGCAGCCATTGGGCGAAGACGATGCTAATTCGATGTACATCGCAGCGAATATGCGGCAATCATCCGACATACAACAACAACAGCAACAACGAAAAATGATTGAAGAATTCCAAAAGGTAATTATAATTAATCTGGGTGCTACGCTAATCGAACTTAACGAGTCTTGACTTTGATAAAATTATTTTTTTGTTCATTTCAGTTGGACAGCTCATTTCAACGAGCAAATATTCAATTGGTTTGTGATGGAAACGGTCCACCTTCTACTCTGCTGCCATCCGCTTACGTGGACCTCACAACAGCACCAGGCCAAGGTAAACTTCTAGTCTTGTATGCATATTCGTTGAATTAACTACTTACAATTAGAACTTTTATATGTACCATCCACAAAAAAATATTGTTATGTGTGCACAGGACCTGTAAGTTGTGCAGACGGCATGAGTTTTGCTGCCTCTAGTGGTGCGCCCATGCTTTTGGGTGTAAATCAGGCAGGAAGTGCAAGCATGCAGTCGGCCGCACTTGTTTCTCATATCTCAGGCAAGTTCTAGTTACGAGTATTAGATAACTGCCTTCGTTTTCTTATGTGCGAAGAGAGAGAAAACTGAATTTGTAACGGCTATTATTTCTGTAAATTTCCAGCCAGGATCTTAGATTTTGGACACTTTAGGGGGAAACAGTTTGCTATGAGGACTATTATTCTATCTAAATTCCGTTCTTGTGTCTGTACTATTCGTATTGAATTCGATTTTCATTCAAAACACTCAGCTTTGGTCGCTGGAAAATAAATATCGTTGTGTTGTCATAAAAATAAAGCTTCCATATCTGATAAGTGGCAATCGAAAAATGATTTATTTCGGTCGAAATGCAATGCTCACAATATCAGCGAAGCACTATTCATAAAGAATAAAGGGGGAATATTCTACCAATACAAAATTAATTGATTAATATTGGCAGTACGACGGAGAGGGATTGTAGTTATTATTGAAATAAGATATCTCGTTGAAGCATGAGTCGTTAGCTACTTGCAATGCGTCATCTTTCTAATAAACCGAGGTGCGATGGAGTGTCATTTTGATATGTTTTATTTTGTAAAGCCATTCAATTTTTAATATTTACATGGAACTCTTTGAGCTTGCTAATCTGTTGACTGGAAATTTTAAGAAATTATTGTATTTAAATTACTAAACGAGCTTCACATTTTTGTTGTACTCATGTTTCCTAGTTTAGTATTAAGAGCTAATGTCTATTAACAATTGTAATCCTCACCAAAACGCATACAATATACCTAAAGCTAGAACATAAAATAAGGTGTGATATAAAATTTCCGATTAAACTTGGTATTTAGTCATTGAGACGATTAAGAAGAATGTTCGCATCGAATACAGTAGCCGCGAATTTTTACGACTCTGCCGAGAGCTGTTAGTGCTAGGATATGAGCATTGAAAACAACAGCTGAGACTGGTTTGATATTGTTTTCAATGTTACTATCCTAACCAGCTTTCGATAGAAGTGCAAAAAAATATGACTAGTTTATTTGCTGAAATATAGCGGTGACCCCAATATATTTCATACTTGGGTTTTTTGAAACGTCTTTTGGGCTATCAGTTATACGCGTCTGGATTGAAATTTTTTCATGGACATTCGTTGTTCTGTTGCTGAGCTCAAACATCTGATTGTGAAATAAATTACGAAGAAATAATTTCTGTACGTGTTAACGGGAAAATATAATGCGGTCAAAATATTAAATCATGCCTTAAGTCAATATCGAAAAATAATATCACACTTTAACATACATGCATACATACATATCGCCCGACACACATTTTGTATGAATTCTCTTGTTCATTTGGTCATAAATGTTTATGAGAGAATTAATCGACCATTATTTCCATGAACCACACAGGCGCCATTCATAAGGCCGGCCAGGATGCGAACAATTCCATTTTGCTCGCCACTTCATCGCTACCCACTACTATGCAATCTTCGCCAGCAGTAGGAATTGGTTCGATTAATTCTCATCAGCTTCTAAGCGCGTCAGCAGGCCAAGCAAATGCGATGAATGTTTCTGCTTCTTCTGTGAATACTGGAGTTGGATCAACAGTTGCTTCCATGGCGGCATCGTCATCAACTCAAGCCAATGCACCAACTCAGATCACTACGCCATCAGAAGTGTCGCAGAGTACAGCCATTAGTGATCGGCCTAAAGTGAAGCCAGTATCTAAGAAGGATGGAAAGAATTTGCGCAAGGCAGCGCCCACAGCCGTTTTGCAGCAGAACCAGATGGTGTCCATCTATAACAATCTAGTAATAAATAATATCTTATTTCGAAATAACTATTTATACTTACTGTGCTATATCCTACCAGCAGCCCTTGCTACTGACAACAGAACCGAGCTACCAGTCGCATCATCCGCAAGTGAATGATGGCACTACGATTCTCGCTACCCTCAGTGGAGGGGTAATGCCTGGCGTTGAGCATATTTTGAATTCACATTTGAATGATCAGCATTTAGACAATGTTGACTCGTCGGAGGAACCGATAACCACTATCTTGCAGCCGGCGCAAATTCCGACAGCTTATGAAATAAAACGAGATGAAGAACTTTACGGAAACTTAATAAGTGAAATGATGGCGTCGTCAGGCACCACGACATCCTCCTCTAGTTCCGAATCGGCAGCGTCATCGACCACCGATCACGAGGATCAACTAAGCAAGCTGCCTATGAATTGCCAATGGAACCGGAAGGTCTTGGAAATGGTCACTCAGATGCCAAACTATCCATTGCAAATCGCTCAACGCTTGATTGACCAACAGCCAAAATCTCCGTCGGAGACTCCACCTCTGGGAGATGACGACAATGAAAATGACGCAAAAACACCTGATTCACCTTCTAAAACGACTAGTAAGTGCTAGCAAACAATAGATTAAAGCTGGGCGTCCATTTACTGCACTTGCATGCTGCTTCGAATAGTCATGCGGCCTTGATTTTTGTAGCCTATGCTGCCGTCATTGCAGTTGTTAGAAATTGCAATGACGGCTAAACTGCGTTGAGGTGCATGACAGTAGGTCCTTTGCAGTGTGTCGGGTTAACGTAGAGCGGGAAAGTGGGCGCTTACCTTGAAGAAATAAGACAGTAGTCCGCCAACATGAAATTTGACATTGAAACAAAATATTTTTCTTTTTGTTCTCTTTGCATCATTTTCTTAATTGATGACGTGCGCGTGCTTGATGATGATGTTGTTCTTCTCAAAAGCCAATTTCATTCTTGAAGATACTGACTATGTTGATCTACCGCACGTTTTTCACGAAGCTGTCCATGAATTCCGTACTAGCGATTTAAATGCATCGGAAATCGTTCAAGTACTTCAACCTATTTCGAATTTGATTCCCCATAAAGCAGGATCTCTTAGTAACATTCAGCAACGCCAAATATCTCTTCAACAAGCAGATAAATCTCAACATGGCCAGAGTACTAATTTAGGGCTTTATAGAAAACGATTGCGATTCTAATTTGATGGTATTTATCTTCCTTGCAGGCACCTATATAGCGCAGGAGGAGCATTTTCATATGTTCCCGGTCGAGGATTCAGATGGCGAAGCGATGGGCGATTGTGGAATGTACCCGGCATTGGGAGAATCCCTCGAGTCATTCAGTGCTGAGGACGAGGCGAATCGAGAGCAAATTTGCAGCTACGAGCTCGGCTTAAGTGATTGCATGGAAGAAATTTTGAATGTTTTTCAAGGAGATCCGACACTTCAGGTGACTATCTAATGAGTACATACGATACCAGAATGAATTGACATGACTCTCTCTGATCGTTTCTGCCGAGAAAGATTAATAATCTTGAATTATGGTGTTCACAAATCACTATGTTCAGAAAAACTTGTTTTTGGTCTCAATTCATTATGATATCGGAAAATGTGTATGATTCGTGCAGAAGAAACCCTAATTTGCTTGAATATTGATGATTTACATGTAGAATTTAATTTTAAAGGAAATCGCGAATCTGAACTGTCCAGAACTTGCAGAGTATGGCAGCATGCAAGCTCTGTGTCGAAATCGCTGGGCTGGCCAGTGGATTCCGCCGTCTGCCCAGTCACAAGAGGCGGACATGCTACGTGGCAGCTTTTGCCTCAGCGACGACCCCAATGACCAGGGACAAACGAACCCAATAACACTGGAAGAGAAGTTAATGCAGCAAATGCAGAATCGTTTTGCCGATATGCAGATCATAAACCAGTATCAGAACCAACAAGCGACGCTGTCCTTGATACCTTCATCAGATATGGAGCAACATCAACAGCCACCCAACATTGGAATCCAGTCACTGCCAGCCCAGACGGGCTTACTTCAAACTCAACAACAATCTCAATCAAATGCCACTACTAACTCAGCGAACTCCTCACCTTTAGTTCAAGCCGCAGCGGGCGGCCTTCAACAGTCGCAGCAACTAGCTCTACAACAGCAACAACAAGCTTTGTCTGGTGATGCCCAACAGCAGACAAAGTACGTGTTCAAAGTGGACGGCGAAAAACCATCTCAGTCGCTGCAGTTGTTATTCCAATTGCCGCCAGTGCAAGGTCAAGCAGGAGTACAACAACAGCCGCAAATTTCAGCCCAACAGCAACAACAGCTGTGCTCCGCTACTAATCTTCCCCATGTCACCAACACAAACGCTGTCCGACATCATGTCCAAACCCAACTATCCCAGCAGCAGCAGATACAACAGTTGCAACATTGTGCCCAGCATTCACAGGTGAATTCACATGCTAATTTCCAACACATTGAATTAAATCCTAACCGTGTTTTTGTTGAATTTTGTAATTAACAGCAAGTTCAAGCCTCCACGCAGACGCAACAGCAACCGACTACCGGATATGGTCCGGGGGTAGCCCGACAGTTTTGCGCTGCCAACACCGCCATTGACGGAAATAATGCTGTCGAACAGCAAGGAAATCTTGCCAAGACTGCCGGTAGCGCAACTGGAGCCTCGAAAAAGTCTGACAAAATATCTCGAAAGGAGCGAAACAAGTACACTGTGATGCGTCAAGCACCAGCTGGAAGTCAAGGTACCGCGTGTAAAGAGAATGATTATGAACCATTAGTAATATTGTTTTGAACTTTTCCAGCAAACACTACTCAGCAGTATACTCCGCAAGGACCCGTGGCCATCATTGAAAAAACCATTGACGTCGACTCGGAAACCGACTCAAATCACGACACTGCACTGACTTTAGCCTGTGCAGGAGGTCACGAGGAGTTGGTAGAGCTACTAATTAATAGAGGTGCAAACATTGAGCACAGGGACAAGAAGGGATTTACACCGCTGATCTTGGCGGCTACCGCCGGACACGAAAAAGTAGTAGATATCCTGTTGAAACATAATGCCGATCTTGAAGCACAATCGGAGCGTACGAAAGACACGCCACTATCGCTGGCATGCTCTGGAGGTCGATACGAAGTCGTGGAGTTACTGCTGAACGTTGGTGCCAATAAGGAGCATAGAAATGTTTCGGACTACACACCACTCAGTCTGGCAGCAAGCGGTGGCTATGTGAACATCATCAAATTGCTGTTGAATCACGGTGCCGAAATCAATTCGCGCACCGGAAGCAAGTTGGGAATATCGCCACTAATGTTGGCTGCTATGAACGGCCATACAGCTGCTGTGAAACTTCTGCTGGATATGGGGTCTGATATTAACGCCCAGATTGAAACGAACCGAAATACTGCTTTGACCCTTGCTTGTTTTCAAGGTCGTCATGAAGTGGTAAGTCTCCTATTAGACCGAAAAGCGAACGTCGAACATCGTGCAAAAACTGGACTTACACCTTTGATGGAGGCCGCCTCAGGCGGTTACATTGAGGTGAGTGAATTGCTAATTAATCCTACCGTTATTTTAATTCGATAGAATTTAGTAGTAATATCAGTATGCTCTACGTTGTTCCTAGAACTAACTGTACAATCTAAAAATGTAAATTGTTTTAGGTCGGACGTGTCCTCCTAGACAAAGGTGCTGACGTGAACGCTGCTCCAGTGCCAACATCGCGAGACACCGCTCTGACAATCGCTGCAGACAAAGGACATTTGAAGTTCGTCGAATTGCTCTTGTCGAGAGGTGCTGCCGTTGAAGTGAAGAATCGAAAAGGAAACTCGCCTCTATGGTTGGCCGCTCATGGTGGCCACTTGGCGGTTGTTGAGATACTCAATGCGCATGGTGCCGACATTGACTCGCAGGATAACCGTAGGGTTTCGTGCTTAATGGCAGCCTTCCGTAAAGGTCACACTAAAGTTGTTAAGTGGATGGTGCAACATGTGACTCAGTTCCCGTCTGATCAGGAAATGACACGCTTCATTAATACAATCAGCGATAAAGAATTATTAGAGAAGTGCTACGATTGTGTCAAGATAATCAGGGCGGCAAAGGAAGCACAGGCAGTGAAGGCAAACAAGAACGCGTCGATTCTACTGGAAGAACTGGACATGGAAAGGACAAGGGAGGAAAGCCGAAGAGCAGCTGCAGCAAGGCGAAGGGAACGCAAGAAGAAGAAGAAGCTGGAGAAGAAGGAAGAAAAGCGCAAGATGATGGAAAGCAACACCGATGAACCACAAGCAGAAGAGAAGGACTCTGACAAAGAAGATGATAGCGAGAAGGAGGAAGAAATCGCCGAATTGAATCAAAATCAAGATCGCGAAGAGGGTGATTCTGGAATTGATCAAGGATCATGCTCTAGTACGGATATGAAGGCGAATAACGCGCAGGCAGACAAAGGTAGCAAAGCTAAAAATAAAAAGAAACAGAAAAATCTCCCTCAGCCAGCTAATAACAGGGGATCCAATAGTCCCGTTCCCGTTCAGCCAGAAGAACGCCCAGTGCAGGCAGGCAAGCCGAAAAAGGATGAAGCCAGCAGCGTTAGTAAGTTTAATAAGAAAGATCAGCCTCAACCTCAACCTAGCAATACCAAAAACGAAGTGAAGAAAACAAACGAAAAGCAAATCAGTGAGCCTGTAGCGATCGCTAAAAAGGATGAACCCAAGAAGAAAGATGTCGTGAGCAAAGACACTCCCGCAAAGAACAAAGAGAAGGAGAAAGAGAATGTGGCACCGAAAGAGGAGCCCTCAAGGTCAGTGAAAATTACAGAAAAGAAACATGAAAATACAGTTTCTGCTGCTGGCCAAAGCTCTAAACACCATCCTGCACATGAAAGCACTCAGACTACTTCTACAGCAACTAATTCAACAGCTCCTTCGTCTAATCGCAAAAGCTTAATATTTTCAGCTCGGCATCCGGCTGATAGCAATGTAGGTAAACAGAGTTTGAATGCGAAGAGAGAAGACGGCTGGAAAGAAGTGGTAAGGAAAAGCTCAATTCAGCAGCAAACTGTAACCACGACATCGAGCGTGCCAGAAATCATTTGTAAAAAAGTTCAAGTTCCTGTCCATGCTATTTCTCGAGTAATTGGACGAGCGGGAAGCAACATAAACGCGATTCGAGCTTCGACTGGCGCACACATCGAGGTGGAGAAGCAAGGAAAGGCTCAAAATGATCGTTGTATTACAATTAAAGGCTCATCAGACGCAACAAAGCAAGCTCACATTCTCATCACAGCATTGATTAAGGATCCAGACGTAGATATATTGCAGATGCTGCCGCGCCCTAATTTACCGTCTAAGTCTTCACCCGTTGTGGTCAACTCTTGGGACAAAAATAGCAACGCGACTCTTGTCGAATTTACTTCAAGCACACCATGCACTACGGTAAGCTCGGGGCAGAAGAGCGTCGGCAAGTCATCATCTCAAGGAAGCTCCTTGAGTGGTGGAAATAAAGCTTCTGGTGCGGGCGGTTCATCTGGTAGTGGAAGTGTTAAGGCAGCTACCAACTCTTCTCGTGCTCCAGCAGGATCGAAGCAGGGTTTTATGCCACCATCGCAAAGCGCGAGATCTTCAAATGCGCAAGCTCATTCATCAGTTTCCAGCAGCGTCGCGAATCGGTCAACAACCGGCGAGAAATCGTCGGCTCAGACTCGAATGCCAGCCACAAGCACCACTTCGCACTCTTCGGATTCTCTGAATAGTTCTACGAAAACCACGATGTCTTACACGAATGCAATAATGTCTTTGAAGAATGCTGGTCCGAAACAGGCGGCAAGCTCAACTTCTAGCCAGCCGCAGCCGATCGGTACATTCGCTTCAAAACTGTCGTCAGGAGCGACCGCAGCAGAGAAGAAAGCCATCCAGGCACCAAGCCAAGCTTCGCAAGTCGTCAACACGCAGCCACCAGTTTCGAATTCAAGCGGCGGTGTGAAGGGCGCAGGACAGTACCCTTCGTCTTCATCTGCCGATGAATATTACTACGGAAACATCCCGCCAGTAGGCTCAAGGCGAATACAAAATGCAATTGGTAAAAATACGACACCAAAGCAAAACTACCCATCGACCTTCACATCAGCAGCATCCGACGTTACCACAAACACATCTGCATCATCCAGCAGCACAAGTGGTCGCTCGATAACTCCTATTGGGCCGCCGAGTCTCAACCGAAACGCCGCGTCACCGTCTCATCAAGTTTCAAACTCGAACAATGCAAGTTCCGACAGTGCGATAGCAGTTTCTGGAGCTTCGGCCAATGTGCCCGGTGTCCTTTCGGTTTCAACTGGGTCCTTATCTCTACAGACACCAGGGATGCCACCAGCGTCAACGAAGATAAGTCAAGAGTATTCTTTATTCTATAGCTCATATGGCAACCAATGGGATGCCAAAAAGTCGATGTATGACCCAACTGAGTCCGATTCACTGCCGAAAGCCGATGCATCAAAGGCTCCAGGCTATAATCGAGGGAATGTCATGAGCTCTCCAGTAAGTTCGAAGACTTCAAGCAACTCAACGACCCCACCTGGAAGCTCAATGCAGACTCCAGGGCAACAATCTCAGCACTTGAACATTTTGCCCGTGTCAGCGGTGTCAACAGCTACTTCTCCAGGGGGTGCGTCGCATTCAAGTGTTGCTAGTTCTCAGGCAGCCACTATGTCATCACAGGTGGCGCCTGAAGCATTCACTACGGCAGCAAACGACTTGAATTTAAATATCTTGAAATCAGTAAGTCAAGCGCCAATCCCACCACCACCCGCAAGTGGACTAGCTATTCAACGACCAATTATTAGCAGTGGTTCACTACAAAACCGCAATAACCTAACATCACAGATGGATAGCAATTATGGACCAATAGGATCGTCTACGATGCGTGACCAGAATGCAGTATCGTCGTCTCGGAACTACTTCGATCCAATGACCAATCCTTCCTTAAATCAGCAACATTCGATGGGTTCCTTCTCAGATCCAATGTCGCAGCAATACCATCAGCACATGGGAGTGAATGTAAATCAAAACAATCCGCTGCAACTATCGCGGCTGAACCCCCGCGCATCAGTATTTTCGCAACAGAACAAGTCAACACAACAATTGGGTGGAATGTTTCATCAGACCTCATCGAACATGGGCTTGAATAGTTACCAGAAGATGGCGCCAGTTGGCAACCAAAACGCAGTGCCGACATACAACCAACCTCCGCCAGGCAGACCGCAGTCGCAACCACAAGCAGGCTCGAATGCCCGTTGGTTTTCAAACGAGACAGGAGGCTATGGTAGCTATGGTATGCCTACGACGAGGGACATGTTGAATTTAGAAAATGGACTACCACCAATGAACTCCGGGTCTCCGGCAGCTATGTCTCCAAATAATCCACAACAACCTCAAGCAAATGGCATCATATCGAATCAACCACCGACCCAGCCGCCACCGATAGGGAGTGCCGGCGACGATACACGCAAGATGCCTCGACCGATCGGGATGGAACGTGCCAGTTGGAAATACAACAACTACTCGAACATGAATCTGGTAGAGCCGGATCAAAATCCGGTTGCTGTTGCCGCAGCGGCTGCAGTTGCTGCGGCACCGGGACCAATTCCGCCGTGGATGGTCGAAAAACCGCAAACACAGCCGCCGACAATGCAAAACTGGCAAAAGCCACATCATCAGCGATTCTTCGTGAATGATATGCATCAACAAGATCATTTTCATGTAAGTTAACTGACGAATTGGTCCGTACTTAACAGCACTAATTGACCTCTCTTGAATAATATACAGATCCCGATGGACTACCACAACGCGGTCCCACCACACGCAGCCGTCAATCCAGCATTGAACCTGATGCCAACTTTGCAGTATCCCCACTTCATCGGTCACACCGGAGACATGCCTGCTATGCCCGAAAAGATGGAGCTTTGGGAACATGAAAAACACGTAAGTAGTTTGCAATTGAAGAAAATTGAATTTGCCGCATCCGTACTAATTTTTATCAATACCTGTGTATCATCTAAATATTATTTTCATCTTATTTTTTTCAACAGGGATGGTCATCAAATTGGACTAATTGAAAAGTATAGCATTCGCCATTCAATATTAGTTGAGTAAATACGACATTGTGCAGTAGTCAAGTTTCCACTCCTGCTTAATTTCATTTTGTTTGTGTGTGTGTTTAGTAAGAACAGCAAAATTCAATTGATTGCGTTGGAAAATCTACCATTTCCTTCGCCATTTAATCGATCGATTGCTTTAATTAATCTTGTGTATCTAAAAAACTGGATAATTAATTTAAATATTACTCTCTTACTCTCTAATTATGAATTGATTTCATTGCGCACCTAAACTTTCATATGAATCGGGAAAGCGTTCTTAATCGGCAATATGAAAAGAAAAAAAAAAACAATTGAAGGAAGTATTTTTGTTTGTATAGTAATTATAATAAATTGTGTAAAGGATTATTTATTTATGCAATATAGAAAGCGAAATGGAAAACTACACTTTGTGATTATAATGATTTTTGCATTAATAGAACAAGGCTGTAGTGTTTCTCAGGTCTTGTTTCCTTTTGTTCAGCTCTTCGTTCGAATGATGTTTCTTTTCAATCGACATTTACAAGAAAATGTAAATAAACCAGTGTTTCCTAAGATTGAACGATCCAAGAAGAAATTATTGTAATCGTTTGGATACCCGTGAAACTGGGATTGGCTGGAGGCGAAATAAAATCGTATTTCAATTGCTACTGTTGCACATTTCGATCCACAACGCTATATGCCTTGAAGGCAATTCTAGTTTCACGCATTCAAACTCTTAAGAACTTGAAAGCTTAAACAAAAATCGTTTAATAACTAATTCATAGAGACTTTTTCTAAACAACTTTCCGTTTACTATCAATATGCGCATTGCTTGGCGGTAAGTAATACATAGATAAAATCGACGAAAATTATAATGAAAATATGATACCGCACATAAATTACCCATCTCCGAATTCTGAGTAAAATTGAACATTGAAATTATCGTAGTAGTCATCCTGAAGAATGAATTTTGCCAATGAATGAGTTTAAAAGAAACACTGCGCTTACAATATTCAAACTAAATACTATAAAATAAAAAGGATTAATTATAGATTAATAGGAAAAAAATGATAAAGCACACACACATTCATATTTCAAACTAAAATGGATGAACTTGATAAATGGAGAGGACATAGAATTTTTTGAGTTTTTGGAGAAGTTTGATTGTTCGGGGGAGCTCCCGACGATTTATTTTGAAATTTGGATAGATGTTTTCATCTTAATCTTTAAAATCCAGTTAATTTAATTTACATCTGCTTATCTGCATATAATTAACAACTTATAGAAACTGTAGAGTAACTGCTCGTATCGCAAAGCTCAGTCAGTAAAAACAGATTTAATTAAAATGACTCGAGGCTTCCGTAGCAGTGTTCCGATACGAGTATTAGGTTCTTACTTCAGAATCAAACAAATACATATAACAGAAAATTTGAGACTTTCATACAATATCCATTATAAAAGCGTTTGGGAAATTGTTGGTAGTGTACGCAAGATTTTTTCTTGGGCTTTGATTTGCTTGTAAACCACTTGTTGAGACGAAAGGGGAAAAGAAGGATGTAAGTGTGTGGGCGTTGGACGATTAAAGTAGGAGTACGACGTTTTGCTACATAGAAGGCATGTTTATATTAAAGCACCTTTGCTTTTGAACGGACGCGAAATAATATTCGAACTATTTTCTTTCTTCAGAATTTCATTTGATCACAAGTCGTATAGGTTCCCGGGATTATTCAAATGGGCTGATGAGTGGCCTCGGGGAACTATTTCGCATAAATTAAATATCCTTCAGTTGATTTCCTGAATTCTGCAATGTTCTATTTCTGCGAATTTATCTTGGATTGGGCACTAAGATGTCGCAAGGCTTAAAACTGAAGTGAATCTAGATTCTCATTGAAGGTATATTAACATCCTTGAAATTTTCGGCATTTCGCCAAATATACTGATTAGACGCGTCCGTATCATTCATTGATAGCATTGCTAATTATTCATTTTCGAAACGCGAAACGATTGCAATTGAATCGATAGTTTGCTTGATAAAATACAGCATAATGTTCAACATTCAGATATTGTTGAATTAAAAACAAATATATTCAAGAAAAAAATGAAAACAGTTTAAATACTGTTTCGAAAAAAAATATAAAAACGATCTTTTGTTTTTTTAAAAAAAAATTATTTCATTAGGAAGGAAAGTAGTAAGGAATCGATGATTTATAAAAGATAGGAATTCTTTTTTTTACATTGCAAAAAAGAGAAACATTTAAGATTAAAAGTGAATTACTTGAATTACTATTATATTACTATATTATATATTATTACATATAAAAACAAAAAATACATGTTATTGGAAGTAATGGATATAGAAAGAATATATACATAAAATATATATTATAAAAATGAGAAACAAGAAATATACAAAATAAACATTAATAATAAAAAAAATCGACAAACAATTATATGATAATTTTTTCGTTCGGCTGTATGAAGACAACATTATACATCTTTATGCACTGTGAAAACAATTAAACGAAAATGAAAAAAAAAAATATTGTGACGTTTTCTTGATTTTTTTTTGTAACCGCGATGTTCTTTCGTTCGCTGCAAGTATTTTCGGCCAGAATTATGGTTGTATTACTTTTTGGCTGGCATGGTAGCATCGTGGGCTCTATTAATCTTGAAATACTATATAGAGAATCATCAAGAACTAAGCTCGCTGAGCGATCAAAAATATGTGTTTTGAATGTTTTGGGCAGCGTTTCGATATTTTCGAGTTGTAGCAGAAGAGGTAGCCAAAGGTATATCTGAGATAATTTTTTCACAGATGCATCAATCGTTTCTTTAGATAATGTGAAGATTTCGTAGAAGGGAGACTAGGCCAAGAAAAGGTACTAATTCAATTACGAACGGCTGTTGTTGGATTTGCTAGAGAAGCATACTTTGTAATTTTAATATTTTCTTGCGTTCGGAAGCTATATAAACATTTTCTACTTTTTCGATAGATATCGATATTTTGAAGATTCTAGGTTCAAGTTACATTTGGGTTCAAAAGGGTAGACATGGAAAAGAGGGAACTTCTTATGTCTACCGGTTTGAATCCTAATTTAACTTGAACCTTTTACAGATAGCGAAATTCATTTAGCCGGACAGTTTCTAACGAAAACCATTATTCCTAGAAATTCTGTTGCAAGCAGGGGCATGTCTAGACATTTTATTGCGCAGGGATTTTCCTTAGTTCCATATGAGAGATTATGAACAGATACTGCCTTTGGTTGATTAAAGTTCGCCACCGAAAATTTTATAGGATTTCAAGGTGTCTTTTTAACTATAAAGTATTTATGTGTACAGATTAATAAGTGTTTATTGCCCTCGAAGAGTATAATAAATGTTACGTAGTAATTGTAGTAATACAGTATTCACGAACGTGCAGAAACAAAACTATCTCACTGCAGAAGTGTCTAAAATTGAGGCATTTAAAGGATCAGCCCTTTCAAATTGGAAAATTACTCCAAAAACCTCCCGTTTCGAGAAGTAAACTACATGAGAATTACGGCAAAAATAATAATGAAAAAAAAAGAAATAGAAAAATATCTGGTCGACAACGGGGTCAAATAATACCTCTGGCAACGAAAAACCATTTAAGCGCTAGTCAGATTGTAAGGGCAATGGAGTTGCCTGCAACTAAAAGACGAGCGCAGCAAAGTTTATCATCCCCTGACTACAGCAAGTGCAAATAATCTTGTAAAAAGCCGCTACTCAAACCGCACCATAAACAAAATCGGCTGAAGTGTGTGAAAAATTGTATGGATATGGGGGATAAATGGAAATATTTTTAAAACTGGATGGACCCGACGGATTTGGTTATAATTGGCATGATTTACGCCAAAATAATCCCCCGATTATGAGACGCAACGTTGCAGGCGGAAGCCTTATGGTTTGTAGCCTTTAATGGCCCTGCCAGGATACCAATTTGTTTTATATCCAATAAAATGAATTCAGAAAATTATGTGGAACTGCTAGGAATTTTAATTGTTTGTATTCGTGGAGCAGCACTTAGACGAGGATTTGATTTTTGAACAAGATAATGCTAAGATCCACGTTTTTGAATGAAATATTACTTTTTTGGATTGCCTCGCTTGTAGCCCTGGCCTAAACCCCATAGAGAATCGATGAGTGGTGATCCTAACTAGGGAAGTATACAAGAACGACCGACAATTTAGTATATACTATTTCAAGCATTAAACATGAAATCAAACAATGTTGGGAAGCAATTGAAATTAAAAAATTGTTAAATCTTGTAAAATCTATGCCAGATCGAATTTTTGCCGTTATAAATAGAAATGGAGATTATATTAATTATCAATATTTTTTCTTTAGGTTTGAATCAAAATATTTAATAGATTAAATTGCGTTTGTAAAACTGCGTTTAAATCAATTTTGTTCTAGAATAGAGTTGTTCAGATTTGATTTTGCTAATAGGTATGTTCGCGTACTACAGTTAATTGTGATTAATTGCAATTAATTGCAATGGAGCCGTTTTTGTACTCCGTTTCACTGAAAACTGAAAATTTCCCCTCTTTCAATAAATTTCAGTAGGCTGAGTTCATTTGACGAAAAGTTGGAATTAGCTGTAAAATCACCTATGCAGAGAGTAAACCAGGATGTTAATCTAGATAATGCTCATAGTAGGGGAGCCCGGGATGCTAAATTTGCAGTTACTAAAGCGTCATGGGGACCTATTGGATTGTGAAGATTAGGTTCTAAAATGAAAAAAAGTTTATGTCAAGTTTTCCATTTTAGTGGGGGGAGAGCGTGTAAAAATGTTCAAAAACGTAAAAAAAAACAGTTACATAGAAATATTCGAGCGCGTCAGACATTCATAGTGTATACGCGCTTTGTCTTTCTGATAGCTGATAGATATTAATCTGACGATTAACTGGTGGGGGGTGGCCGTAAAAAGAGGTAAAAAAACACAAACAAAAAAAGTTATTCGAGCGTGTCAGATATTCAGAGGGAATGTTAAATGAACTCAAAAAAGTGTCCTATTTAAATGACTGACGATTTGGACGTGACCAAAAGTCATGACTGATTTTTGAAAATGTAAAAAAAAAATGTTACCTTGAAATACTCGAGCGCGTCAGAGTTTTATACAGAGGGTTCAACTTGATGTCTTAGTTGTCCTAAATGATAATCTGACAATTATATGGAGGGATATTGTTAATCTGACAATTTGAAAAAAAATCGTTTCTTCTTTTTATTACTGGATCATATAACTGGATGAAATATATATATATATATATATATATATATATATATATATATATATATATATATATATATATATATATATATATATATATATATATATTTATATATATATCGTTTAAAGATGTTACATCCGAAATTACGACCGTATCATAAGCGTTGCTAGATTTTCTTCGAACACGTTTCACTTTACGATATTGCAAGATATTCATACATTTTTTTAATGTTTCATGTGTAAACTTTTTAGTTTTTTCACAAGTTTCTTTTTCACAAAATACACATTTCACACTTACATCACTCATTATTAATTCACAAAATTATTTAAAAAAAAACACAACAAACAAACCAAAGCGTCTGGTCCAGTTAAATCCGACATAAAAAAGGCCAAACTTCGGCAAAATTAGGGGAAAGCTGAATTTTGGTGTGAACCTTGGCACTGGCGTATTGAATAAAATGTCAAAAGTGCCCATCGATCCGAGCGCTGCGTTACTTTTTATACGGGGTCAAAGGTCACCAAAAGTGACCTTTCCTAAATATCTGAGTAACGGTCACGTCTTCAGAAAACAATGTATGACGAATTTGTAGCTTAACAAATTTCCAACAAAAAATATCCTGACTATTTCTTGTAACTATAACCGTTTTGGAGATATATTGATCTAAACATTTGCTACTAACAGCATCTTCTTTCTCAACGGAATGTTGATATCCGATTTTGACTACGACTTGGAATGTTTGTGAGTTTGTAAGAGGCGCAAAAAAAAAACATGCAAACAAACTTATCTACCACACTCCAGGGTAGATGGAAAAGTGTGCTCCGAAAAGTTATCCCCCCCTTTCCATAAAATGGTATCCCTCAGCTTCCATCTGAAATATTCAGAAATGAGCTCGTTACCTGCTTTTTGCCCACTGTTAAACAAGATAAGATCAGTTTTTATCCTGCAATTTTTTTCATTTATTGATAATTTTAGCTACATCGCCCCATGAAAACCGTCAGATTATATGTTTTTCGTAATCCTGATAGGATTTCCTTCAAAATAAAAAAAAAATTAATCGCGCTCGAGTATTTCGAGGTGAGGTTTTTTTTTACAACTTTGTGACTCGCCCATTTCCTTAAGCCACGCTCAAATTGTCAGATTATTGAAATATACTCTTTTCTGGATGTACTTAACTTACCTTGTCTTAATCTGACGCGCTCGAGTTTTTCTGAGGATCAATTTTTTTTTTACTAATCTGACGGGCTTCCCTCAACGCACCCCACTATATTAAGGGCTCATATATGGTAGGGTACATTGCAGGGTGCAGGGCTTCTCCCCATATGATTTTCTGACGCGCTCGAGTAACGCGAGAAATCCCCGCTTGGGCTCCCCTACTATCATGATATAATGTTCAGCACTCAAAAACTCCAAGGGCATCCTATTGAAAAATCGGTGATTCACAATTTTTCGAGCCGGCGGCATTCAGTACAGTTGAGGCATTTCACAATAGATGTGTGGAAATTAACCTGACATACAATTGAAAGAAATTTGTGAAGGAAACTTTTTGAAGAAATGTCCCGGTTCTTGGGAAAAGAGTTGTAGATCATTGTAGTTTTTGTTATCGTTTTGGATTATTTAAATTCGCCCATTTGCACATTGAGCGATGTAAATACGAGGGCTGTTTAAAAATTTCTCGGCCTGACCAAACATTGAAAATTTGATATTTTTATTTATTTTTTTACACATTCTCCTGTTATTTCAATCCACTTATTCCATCTATGCTCTAGCACTTTAATACCTTTATTATAAGCCTATTCCTCAAGCTCATAAAAAAAAAGCTATCATCTCTTCGTTGGTTGTAAACTTTCGTCTAGCCAATTGTTCTTTTTTTAATTAGGGAACAGGTAATAGTTTGATGGTGCTAAATCAGGTGACTAAGGTGGTTGGTTCAGTACTTCAAATCGGAGTTTATGGAGCTGCGCTATGGCAATAGCTGACTTGTACGCCAGTACGTTACCCTGATGAAAAAGGATATTTTTTGACCGATCTCCCTTTTTTATCAGACAAATTAGCGTTGTATTAATCTGTTATAGTTTGTCCTTTGGGGAGGTACTCAATAAATGTAATCCCCTAGGGTAAAACTCGACATGATCCATCCCAGCTGAGAAATTTTGGCACCAGAGGGCAAATAGGTGGTAGCAGGAGCAAAAAATTGAAGAAAAACACACAAAAACATACAAAAAATACACGAGAAGGCGACACATTGAAGAAAAACAAATAAACGAAAATTCCCCCAAAAATTAACATACAGTCACAAAAACATAAACATACCAGCCAGCCATCTATCAGTAAAACCGCAATATCGCACAATACCGTTCTCTCCGCGCGATCCGTAGTATGTATGCTTTGTCTAATGCCGGATTTACATTCTCGCCGAGGAATGCCAAATGTAGACAAGGTCTGTGTGTAAATGGTCTCCTTGTCTATTCTCGGCTGTTTTTTTCATGGCAAGCACGCGTGTGTAAATGGTTTGCTCGTCGGCTCTTGTTTGTTTTATGAAGGGATAATGATCCTTTTATTGCTGTGCCTGAGTTTTTATGACCGTCTCGTCCTAGCTCGAAGCCGCTGGAAGCGAAGTCGGTTTTATGCATCGAGTCAAAGGGATTCGAGAGGGTAGCATGTGCTCATTCACATTTTCGAATTTTTCGCTGGGACTTCAAACATGTCTTTGCGTGTCCCAGATTGAAATCACTCAACGCACACCAGGCAGTTGCAATAGCCACAACCTGTACCTCAGCCATCGTTCACTGAACTGAACAAAACAGCTCACAACTGTCGAAAGATGCATGGTGCAATATCCTAAGTAAACAATTCATCCTATGAAAGGTGCATGGTCCGTGTTGCATGGTGCAATATCCTAAGTAAGCAATTCACCCTATGTCTTGCTGAGTCTCGTCCAATGTCTTGCTGAGTCTTGCGGAGTCTTGTCCACGAGACGCTCGTCCCTATATATAAATCTGGCATAAGGTGAAGTACGATATATGTTGAAGAACATGCAACGTTGTAATTAATTCCAAACAAAGCCATGTATGTGCTATGCATCACCCTTCCTCGTTCCATAAACCATGGCGTCGGTACCATTATAGCAAAGTCCGCTGTGTCAATAGCATAACGAAACCTAGGGCCCATGGAGTAATTAATAGGTATGTTCCCATACCACGATTATTTGCAATGAAGCGTACTAAAACGGAGTAAAAAAAACGGCTTCATTGCAATCAATCGCAATTAATTGTAGTACGGGAACATACCTAACATTTTCACTTTGTTCACATACAACAGGGCTGCTTCGCATATTTTTAAACTATCTCCAACAAATGTAACTTACCAACTAAATCAAACACACCTCGTTAATACTAAATAAATTTTTGAAAGCTGAATAATGGGGTATATGGCTTGGTCAACAAAAATTATAAACGTGATTGCATTATATCAGCCATAGCTAACACCACTATATGCACAAACCAGAATTGTATGTTCAGCTTGCATGAACATCTCCGATTTGAAGCACATCAGAACTTACATCAACATGGACGGGTGGGCATATTTTGACAAAAAAAAAAACTTTAGAATTTATGTAAATCTTATTTTTTATAACACAACTTTTGGTTCGAAACTAAACCCTACATTTACTATTTTATTCCAATGTAAATAGAAGCAAGCACTTCATTTTCTGCAAGCAAAATGTATTGCTTCTGTTTTTTCATTTTCTACCCTTTTTTCATTTGGCACGAAAGATCTCCAAGAGCATTTGCACAGACATTTTGTTGTTGTTTGTTTCACTGACTACATTGGATAGAGCGCAAGTTGCACTATGAGTGAAAAAACTGCTTCAGACTACAACTAATGTATTAGAAAATATCAAAAATTAAGGTCCCGTGAAAGGAAACTTCTATCAATCCATTTTGTGGTGTGTTTTGTGGATTTTATGAATTAGTACGCATTGTGATAATATTCACTATGCTTTCATCATCTCTACCTAAATTTTACATTCTCGCCGAGTTTGCATTCGATCAAACTGAAATGCTACAAGCTCCGAATCACACTTTTAGTACTAAGAAATAAGTTTTCATTTTCATTGGCTTTTATTCGTTAAATAAAAATCGTCCGAGTTGTTTTTACACAAACGGTTCTAGAACGAATTCTACAATCGAACATGGATGAGTTAGTTCGAAGGCTTGCAAGACACTGGGATGCAAAACACCAATTATTCCAATAGTCACATTTTTGTACTGGATATTTGCACATCGACCTGGGAAAAATGCTGGATCTGAAATCGAATAGATATTTAGAAAAATATAGTAGAAAAATAATCAATTAACTTACTTTCTGTAGCTTCTAAGTAATATCCGTCGTCCTTTTTCCACGGAACTTCCAACAGTTGCATAATGCGATCTAAGAGACCGTGGACTACTTCAAATCCAGCTGATTTATTGCAATTGACTGCACACACACGCCTTTCGTTTCGCGCGCACACCTCTGTCGAGAAATTTACATTTTAGTAGTTAGCATGATGTGGCATTTTGTTTGAAACAACAAACCTGCTTCTGGGTCGGTAACAACGACATCCTGGATTTCGAAAAGCTTCAACGGCAACGGCATTTTTTTGTTTGCCGCCAGCGTCTTAAGTAGTCCCGATATGAGTGAGGTTCGCACCACTTGAAATTCCAACGTTTTCGGGTTCGAAATGTGAACGGCTGGTGTAGTTTCAATGTCCTTGTTCAGTTTCGTGGAGATGTCGTCGCGTGAGCAGAGTGTGAAAGTCAAAGCTTCTGTGAATCCAGCCTGAGCAACGTGTTCGCGAAGTTGTTCCGTTAATTTATTTAGTGGATACTGCTTCGCTATCTGTACGATTCCGGGTAGAGATTTTTTGATATTGTTGTATCCGTAAGCGATTGCGACGTCCTCATAGATATCACATGCATGGATCACATCGTGTCGAGTTGGAGGGATTCTCACGTTCAGATTGCCATCTTCTCCCACAGTTGCCTCGAGATACATTTTGGTGAGTAGGTCCGCCAGCTTATCCGATTCGAGGTCGATCCCAATGTAAGCGTTCGTCTTTTTAGGACAAATCTTTTCCGACCGATATTCTAAAGCTGGATAAACAACAGTTTCGTCACTCGGGGAAATCACATTACAAGGCTCAACAGTGAACGGAACAGCACAATGTGATGAGAACATGCAAACAATAGTGTCTAACACGATTTTTGCTTTTGTCAAGTCAGTTGCTGTGCATTCGATTAACACGTTCTTGGTGTTCAAAGTGATTTTGGAATGGTCACCGTTGATAATTGGAGGAAGGGAGAGAACAACACCCTCTGCGTCGTAAATTACCGGGTAGACAGGTGAATCACGGATGATTGGTAAGTATTGCTTGAGTTGAGCGTGTGTCTGAATGAATGAAAGTTAGTTTCATGTATGAATATAGTTTTTATCGTTTATTTCTCACCGAATAAAAATCCATCAGCTCCACGGCATTCATTTCTTTGTCTTGATTCAATGGTTTGAACGTGATTTCCTGTGGTGGCTTTGCATCAAAGGTGAATGGGCCCTTGATGGTATCCAAGTCATGGGTTCCGATGGCGACTAATGTGCGTTTACGGCATATATTTTGATGTAATTTGTCCTGTAAAATAAATTTTTCATTTAATAAGGAATACGACCTTACTTTGGTCTCTATAGTCCGAACCATCAGGTGACATAAAACCTAATCTGATGTTATCTTTAAACCGAATTTCGTAATAATGGTTTGGATATGACACATAATAGGAATAGCAGGATTTACGAAATATTTGAGTATGAAACTGATATCCTACCTGCAAATCAATGAAACTATTGTATGAATCCTGCGTAAACTCAATATTCCTAAGAACAGCTGCAACGGCATACGGCCTAATCTTAGCTGTGGCTGGTAAAATTTTCATAATTTGGCATTCTTCTCCACGCATTTCGCTTAACCGGAACTGAGGAGGTTTCATGCTAAATGTATCCCAATAGTAATTTCTATACGTTCATTAGCCACGTTATTACTCACGTTTGTTGGAACACTTTCAAGCCGCTAACCAGCCCTTCCAAGCAAAGCAAATCATAGCGATTCGCAGGTATGTCAATTCTATAGATAACTTCTTCGGATGCATCCTTAGCAGCCTCCACATCACCCTGCTCTTTCGTCAGCATTTGTTTCTCCGTAGTCTGAAGTGAATAATTGTTTGATCGATAATCGACCTTCCATTTAATATTCAATATATGAACTTACGACTTCATCCAGCTCGAGGCCGAAAGCAAAGCATACCTCCTGGAATTCATCGTCAGCTGAAAGTTAGAAAGCAAAAAAATCATTGATAATTGACTGCCAACAGTACATAAACCGGAATATGCAGGCAGCTTTTAACCTTTAAACAAGAATATGAATATGTTGTTCGGGACATACTTACTGTATTTCTTTCCTAATGCGTCAAAAAGTAGGTCACGCTTTACACCTATAGTAGGCATTTTGTTGCACACTTAATGATTAGTCGAGACTTTAATCAATTCAGAAACGTGACCGAGAACTCCGGCGATTCCACGGCCCTATGTTGATTCCGTTGACAGCTGTGACGTGAGAAAAATTGAGACGTCAAAAAACTGACCGATTCGGCTCAGATGTGATATTCCTCCATTCCTCCATCTCGTCATTAGGTCTGTTCCCGTACTACGATTAATTGCAATTAATTGCAAACTCTGTTTTAGTACGTTTCATTGCAATTAATTGCAATTAATCGTAGTACGTGAACAGACCTATTTTCGCATTCGTTGTTTCGCGTCGTTTACTCAACCCTATTGACCGATTCGGCTAGATGGGGCAATGCTAGTGAATAATAAATACACATCGGCTAGGTGGCAGTGATTTAGTACTAAATGTTTGAAAACTTGTCTGATGCTGAAAACGTGTAGTTAAACGGACTCCTTTTCAAGAAATTGAGCCTACGAATTCAGAGCCATCGCAGGGAATTTCTATTCATACATGATCCAGGGAGAAAGATACCATTGGGACGAAACAGCAGTGTAGTTCCACATAAAAACATATTTTTCTCTCATACAATCGAACAAAATTCTCAAAATTCACAATTTTTTTTTTAATGTAACACCACTTTTTTAAATGTTTGTTTTTTAAGTGTAAGCGAAAAAACTGGATATTCATTATACACTTTCATAGATGATTTTGTCTTTAGATGCAGGATATATTAGACTGAATGAATTTAAAATATTCAATATTCAATCAATTATTCAATTTTCAGAAAATCAAAGTTAAAATTGAAACTAGGTTATAGACGTTAATGGTTTCTAGTGAAATCTATTTATATGTCCCCAAGTTTCTTGACATGCAGGCAAAGTACATGGATATAATTTCAAGGAGCTTTAAAAATTTCAATTGGTTGAGTATTCGATACGGCATATGTTGCAAATAAAAAAATAATATTGCATTCAACCATGGCCTTCATATAGAAGGCCGGCCGCAAAAGCCATTAACGTGCAAGATGGTGGACTTAAGGTACTGTTTTTTGACCAGTCGAGGTACTTTTCTCGACCAATACGTACCTTAATACCCATCAAATTGACCGGTCTTCTATATGACGGCCAGGATTCAACATGGAGCATCAAGCGATACTTTCAATGATCTGATAATATAGGCCTTACAGAGCAGCGCTTGAATACGATGAAAGGCAAATAAGCTAAAAACAATTCATATTTTCTAATTCTTGATAGATATTATTACTCCGATGACTCCGGCACCTGCACAGAATGGAAAATGTTGCAACAAAATATTGTTGTATTTTTGTCTTAGAAACACGCTTCGTTAATTTTTAGTTCTCTAGGTTTACGAAATAAAACAATTTGTTTACCGCTTTTAAACACACTTTTATTCAAATCAAATTGTCCTGTATATGGGATATCTTTTTGCTTTACACTGAAAAATTCACCTAACTCGCGTACACACTGTAATGGTGTAATATCAAAATAGGTCGCCTACATATGATTTGAATAAGTTTAATAAGTCGAGAGAAATATCTTCTCAAACTATCTCCATACAAAAGAAATCTAATGTATCATCAACGGAACAAGCCGGAAGTTTGCATCTGAAAAAGTGGCAGGTACAATTCCTCAAAGACAGCATATTACGAGGATTGATCAATAAGTAATGATAATCGGTTATTACCAGTTCGCATAAAATTAAAAAAAAATTTTTTTTACTACCACGTATACTCACTAGGTCAGCATAAAAAACATATAAATAGGCCACGATTCCAGGGAGGTGCATTCATTTGAATACGAGCAGTCGAGAAGAGAACATCAAAATGGAGGAAAACGAAATTAGAGCTGTCATTAAGTACCTCTGTTTGAAAAAAATTGTCTACCAGGGATATACACGGCGACATGGTGGAAACATTAGGGGACTCTGCTCCTCCATATTCCACCGTTGCACGCTGAGCCAAAGAGTTTAAGCTGGGAAGAACATCCAATAAAGGCGAACACCGCGAAAAATGTCCAACCACGCCCCTCACAGAAGACAAAGTGAAAAAAAATCAAAGCTGTCAATTTAGTAGATCGAAGAGTGACTATCAGGCAAGTAGCTGAGGTCACAGGGATCTCGAATGGCAGTGTTCAAAGAATCGTTGCCCACGAATTACATATGATGAAGGTATTTGCGCGTTAGGGGCCAAGAATGTTAACCGACTAGCAAAAGAAGAAACGAGTCGGCATTTCGAGAGTGAACTCGAAAAGCTCCAGGCAGATCAGGAGATTTTTTGCCACGTTTCGTGATCATGGATGAGATTTGAATCTACGATTTTGATCCCGAAACCCAACAGTAATCGATGACGTGGAAGCAATCCTTTTCACCAACGAAGAAGGAATGCAACGTGTCGAGCTCAGCGAAGAAGGCTATGCATGATTTTTTTGATACGCTTAAGAAATTATCATAGTGGAATATTTGGAAAAGGGAGCCACTATATTAGGCTATTTCTACGCAGACCAAATAAGAAGATTGCGGGAGCCAGAGCCGGAGCGCTGTTTCATCAAGCTAAAACCGGTTAACAAGGCTGCAGTTTCGATGGGTGCAATTTAAAAAACAGGATTCGATCTTTTACAATTTTTCATCGGAAAACTTTTTTTACATCCTCCAGTGACTTGTACATGTTTTCTCGGCGCAAGGAACACCTTCGGGGTAAGAAATTTAAAGATGATAGTGAAGTGATGGCCGCTGTTGAGGCATTTTGGGAGAGTCAAGATAAAGAATTTTTGTCCTGGGGGATCCTGGGTTTGGAAAAAAGATGGACTAAATGTATTAACTTGTTGGGAGACTATGTTGAAAAAGAAATACATCTTTTAATAAGAAATATATCACCCTGGTTTATATTCATTATCATTACTTATTGATCAACCCACGTAGATCGGAAACAACGATACCAAAAGACCCCAAAACAACAGCTCTCTTGTGGAACCTGGTAACAAATACAATTTTCAAGAGGTTGGAAAGCAATGGACTCATGGTTGTGGCATATGCTGATGACATTGTGATTTTAGTTTCGGGCACGTTCCTACTTACCTTTGGCCAGCTTATCGAGTATGCTCTGATGATGGTTAAGGAGTAGGTGAATATGGTGGGCCTTGGCATCAACTCCAATAAGACCGATCTTGTACTCTTCACAAAGAAAGTATAGAATTCCTGAATTAGACCCAATCAGGTTGGGCGGCGCCAGGTTAAGTCTCAAGTCGTAATTTAAGTACTTGGGTCTTTTTGGACAGCAAGCTCACATGGAAG
This sequence comes from Nemotelus nigrinus, assembly GCA_947369275.1. Taxonomy (NCBI): domain Eukaryota; kingdom Metazoa; phylum Arthropoda; class Insecta; order Diptera; family Stratiomyidae; genus Nemotelus; species Nemotelus nigrinus. The sequence continues at coordinate 99,513,176 of OX376374.1, forward strand.
GCGAATTTAGAGGAAAGAGTTAAACGGGGAAGCAACCGGATCTACACCAGCAAGTAGATGCTGGGTGAAACAGCACACTGAATCTACACGGCGATATCTAGGCCAACTCTTGCTTACGGTTGGTTGATCTGGTGAAAGGCAATGAATAAAATAACCTTTGCTGACATCGTGAACAGAGTTCAGCGGTTAGCCACTTTCTGCACTATAGATTCCTTACCCGCGACTCCTTCGTATGCTTTGAATGTCCTGCTTTATCTTCTTCCGCTTGACTCCTTTGTTAGAGGCACTACCGCAAAAGTTCCTGTCAGGATTAAGGAATTCGCAGGAAGCACTGACTACTTGGTCCCCCCTCTTTGCTTCGAGCAAAGCTATCAGGCAACCGTAGAAGATGGGCAGCAGTACAATCAGCAAATGGGTGCAGCACCTCTTAGCATCTACACTAATGGCTTTAAAACAGCTTCAGGAGTAGATGCTGCAGAATATTCAGCAGACCGTGATATAGAAGCAACTTTCTGGCTTCCTACACACTAGATCATTTCCTAGGTGGAGGTTTTTGCTGTACATGAAGGCGCAGAACTAGCATATGCCAAAGATACTATATGTGAGGTCATCAACATTTTCACAGCCAGTCAAGCAACGGTAAAAGCACTGATGTCTCACACATACAAATTGAAGTGTGTACTCGACTGCATTTAAGCCCAGAACAGGCTAGGCAACAACAAAAGAGTCAGAATTTTCTGGGTTCCCGGTCACAAGGGCATTGATGGAAATGAAACGGCGGAAGCGTTAGCCAAGCATGAGGCCAGTCTTGTTCTGTTAGGTTCGGCAAACATCCCAACTCCTATTCAAATGATCAAGCACTTGATTGACTCCAAAATGATTCAAGGTGCGATGTGCAGATGATGAGCAACTCAGACCTACCTGCCCGATTAAATGCGGACTGACTGCCATGAAAATGAGACTCCTAGTCAGCGACACCTTTAGGAAGTGCCAAGAGCCGAAAGTTTCAGAAACATTTCAGCATCTTCTGTGTCACTACCCGGTACTAGGGAAAACCAGAGAGCGTTGTATCGGCACGCCCTGGCTGGTAGATCTCTTGCAAGTGGTGGAGAAGAAGCTAAAGAATATCTTTCAGTTCCCAAAAAGGGGTCTTCGATGGCCGCTGGGACTGACATTTTTTTATCTCCAGGCCCTCTTGTCTGGTATCACTATGGACCGATAGGTCTATGTGTGATCTTTTTTGTATATTCATTTTAAATTTAAATTTGGTATTTAATTTGTTAGTCATTTATTTGTGATTTGTCATTTATTTATTACTTTATTTGTTGTCTGTTTATAACTAATTTTATTTATGCACCGTTTATTAGTCTTGTATTTTTTTATAGTTTTATAGTTTGTTTTATTTTTATTTTGTTTCGTAATTTGATGCATGTACTATTTTATTTTATTCTTTTTCTTATACATGTACGCCTTGATTGGTAAATAAATAAATATAAAATATTTTTTAAGCCAGTAATGCCTAATCCCAGCCTATCTCCATACATATATCTCATAGAACGAAAAATCCCATAGATCGCAAGTAAACGCTGATAAGAAACTCTTAGAGGCAAAGACACAAACATATTCTAATGGAGCGAGACAGTGGCGGCTCGTCAGGGGCGGCAAGGTCGGCAGTGCCGACCCAAAACTCCTGTCCAGTGCATGCAGAGTGAAATCGTTAATTTTATAAAATATTACTTTTATATTATTATTTTATAAAAAAAAATCTTATTTGTGCTTTATCTATATTACTTTTCCAACATTTGTTAATTATTATACATTGCGCCTGTTCATCTACTCTGTTGTAATATTGAATTCCTACCAATTCTCTTTGATAACATACATTTAGGCTTTTTATTTATTCCGGGTCGGCAAGCCGATGAGATGAAATCCAAATTGCCTTGTAAAGTCCAAATTTGCTGGCGGCCGGTGGGTGACCTTGTCACTCATGGTTAAACACACTGCAAGCCCTATTCTGGGTCGGCAAGCCGTACTCAAATCATATTCGCTGCCGTCGCGATCGATGCTTGAGACTTTGTTGTGTATATCAGCATTAGCAATCATGAACACGAGCGAGCCGAATTGAACTATGAAATATGATAGTTTTATTTCATATCATTGTTCGGTTCGCATTTTTTTCAACTCGGAAACACTGAACCGTATATTTTCATGTGTCGGCTAAGTAGAGTATTTTTTGGGCCGATGCATAGGATAATTTGTAGGTCGGCGTGCCGTGCCTGACATCATATATGTACATATATCTCTCTCGGCAAATTTGCAGTGCTTTAAGCTAGAACTACACTGGCCTCACGTAACGTGAGCTCACGTGTCGTCACGTTATGCGTGTGGAGGCATGAGCTCACGCTTGGAAATACACTTGTCTCATGCTAGCAGCTCACGTGTGTTGCAATTGCATATCGACGGTTTGAGGTTGAACTAAATTTCGCTGCGCACATAAAAATTCTGTTACAATTTTTCCCCACAATTTACCAGCATCAATGTATTTCGCCATTTCACAAGTATTCATGCTTATACATTTGCAACAAATCACTTACCTTATTCATTTCAAACAAATCAAATACCATGCGGTAAAAATATTGGCTAAACGTGCTCTCACGTGAGCTCAAAAATCTGAATTTGCAGATTATCAAAAACGTGAGCTCACGTGAGCTCACATGAGCCGTGTGACGTGTCGCCAGTGTAGTTCTAACCATACAAAATGGTACTGCAGATCTATCACACGTGTGGTCAGCTGATGTGACCACACGTGAGCTCACGTTACGTGAGACCAGTGTAGTTCTAGCTTTAGTGTACTGTTAAATGTTTTCGCGTGATACACCTGCATGTATGTAGATAATTTTTATTTCAACTATTTGTGATTTTTAGTTGTTTTAGAAGAAATTTGTTTGGTCTGACATATATATGTTTGTTATAAATATATATTTTTCTCACTTATATTTATTAAAAATTCAATCTTATATTAAATTTAATAGGAAAGATACTTTTTAAAAAAATAAATTAAAATTAACAATTTACGATGATGCTATTTATTACATTTCACATCTCGTCGATTTAATAGATATGCACTTTTAAGGTGTGAGTTTTTGATTCATGCATACAAGAATTTTGCTTGGTAAAATTAAAAAAAAAACATAGTTTTGTGAAAAGGAAAATACCGTCAATGTACCAATATTTAAAGTATGTCTTATGTGTGTTGAGATTTTGTTGTAGGTTTGCTAAATTCGAGAAATTATTGTTGAGTATGCTATTTTATGCATATTTTTGTGGTAGCGTATTCTTCTTTTGTTAATTGCCGACCCATTCGAAAACATCACGAGCCGCCACGAGAGGTACCGAGAATAGCCTAGAAGCACACAATCACAATTGACCAATCTGATAATACCCGAGCAAAGTATAAATATCCTTGGCGAGATGCCTTCAGGCAGTCAGTCTTATAAAGGGAGTATATTGAAGCTAATCGATTGGCCAAGCAAATTGAATGCTTTCTCGCGGGTTAAGGTAAAAGCGAGTTGACTTCAACGCAAGTGGTATATTTATTAGTGCAATACCTAAAGTGTGTACGCTAGTTTAGTACACTCAAAAAAAATCCACATGGCGCCCAGAGCTATGTAACATAGCGCATTATTTATGGCCCAATACGCTATGTACATAGTACTCTGAGCTATGCTATGCAGTATGGCTCCCAGCGCCATAATGTCAGAATCTACATAGCGCGTGGTTCTATGTAGCATGGCGCAGCATTTATGGTTTCACACGCTATGTACATAGTGCCATGAGCCATGTAATATGGCTCATGGCACTCCAATTATAACTCGCAGCCATACTGTGTGGTATGTATGAATGTCAGCAAGTGACTCTTAAGTATCGTCGATAGAAGTGCGCTGAAAAAACACGTAGCGCTAGACGCCATAGTTTAAAGACTTCTGGCGCCTCCACGCCATATACTATAGCCCTCCACGCCATATACAATAGTCCTCCACGCCATATACTATAGCCATCCACGCCATATACAATAGTCCTCCACACCATGTGCTATAGTCTAGGACTATATTACATGGCGTGGAGGACTATAGTACATAGCGTGGAGGGCTATAAGCAAAGCGTCTGCTCCTATGTATTTTTTGCCATGTACTATAGCGCGTGGCTAGCGAATCCAATCCCGGGATCCCGGCCAATTTCTGGTCCCGAAAATCCCGGGATTGATGGTTTCTAATCCCGGGATTTTCGGGATCAGGAATTGGCTGTGATTCCGGGGCCGGGAGTCAAGCATTATCGGCAATGAATTTACAGCAACACTCGAAAAGAGCAAATAGAATCCATATTTATGAGAAAGCAATTAGCATGCAGACTCACATCAAAATTCGCAAAGAATAGAGCAAAATAAACCGATGTTAAACCGAACAGTTAGCAAGAGAATACAAAGGAGTTTGTAAATAAATAAGTATGGACTGTTTCGCATTTAGTGTATTCGTTACCTCGAATGATTTGAGGAAATTAATACTAGCGAATCCATACACACATTTATCAAAATCCTCAACAACAATCAAAAATAAGGTTATGGGCTATGTAAGCAGGATAAAGAAAATAATAAAAAATGAAATAAGACAGGCTAGTATCTCAGGTGAACGGTTTAGTTTGACGTTTGATGAGTGGACTGTTGCGGAACAGCCTCGCCGCCAATTAATACGCACACACCCACAAACATCGCTACTGCGGTAGAGCATGCAACGGTCAAATGTATTGCATTGTTCGCCAAAACAGACTTTCTGATGCATTTGATTGTTGCATGTTTGATTGCGGCGCGACGGGTTCGCTGACCTGAGCGCAGCTGATTTGCGACAATACTGGTATCAGCTGCGTTATCAGGCCAGCGAAACTAGAAATGTTGGGTGCTGGCTGCGGGTGCTGTGCAACAGGTAGGTGCACAGCTGATAACGGATTTGAGAACCGGTGCGTGGCGGAATGCTAGGAAGGCTGGGAGATGCTGATGGCATAGGGAGTTGGGATTGAGCTTGCGGCGGCAGCGGTAGCTGTCGCCGTATGCTTTTCAAAAAGCAAGAAAAAAACTTGAGGATTCGGTTTCGAAGACTGGAGAGATGAAGGTGTGATTTGATATTGCAGTTCAGTATCATTTTTCTTTGGATTTTTACATCGGGTTTGTTTTGGTTTGTTCTGGCGTGTTGAGTTGCGAGTCCACTTGAAAAGTGACTAAATCCCGATAAATAAGAAAAAAAAAAGAAAAACGGAGTGATAAGCATCAGCTTTGATGTAAAAAGTTGTGAGTGGCATCGTCGAAAACGTATAAAATGTATTTTCCAATTCGGGGGTGCTGTTTGTGTGCTGAACGAGTTTAAGATTTCACCTGAAGAGATTTCACCGAAGAGGAAAAAAGTCGAATTTACGGAGATAGTGTCTTTTGGTGTTCAATCGTGTTAAGAACTTCATGAAACTATTGGGAGTGGATTAACGAAACCGATTTTGGGAGATGCTTCGTATGAATATTCATTATCTACCTCTAATGAGGAAATTAACGGATAACCAGATAAGTACTCAAGTGTGGTAATATTCAGGAAGGAAATCTAACAATGAGGAAAAAATTTATTAAAATTGGTAGTCTATGAATTGAAGTGGCAGAGAATTGTCGAAGTAGTCTATATCATCAGGTCGTTCAACGGATTTTATTAAATTAACGGATAACCATATAAGTACTCAAGTGTGGTAATATTCAGGAAGGAAATCTAACAATGAGAAAAAAATTTATTAAAATTGGTAGTCTATGAATTGAAGTGGCAGAGAATTGTCGAAGTAGTCTATATCATCAGGTCGTTCAACGGATTTTTTTCAGATAGTATGATTCATCAAGTAAATAAGTATTAGTCAAATACCGTTAAATTCAATAGTGTGGGGGAAAAGCAATGTTATCCGCAAATTTTTCTTATTGCTCTATCAAATATCTATTATTATTACTTCTATAATATCTTTTGGCTTGATTTTATAGTCGTTGTAAATGTTAATTCATTATTATTTGAGAATTATTTCTAGTAAGCATGTTATTATTAAAAACATTCTTATTTCAAATGTGTTAAGATCCATTGTGAACCAATTCCGGCCGGGGTTGAGTACCCATAGACCCCCACCACAAATTATTAGATAACTATTAATTTTTCTTTCTTACTATTTTTTTTATTCCATGAATTATTTTCTTCTTTATCTATTATTTGGAGTGTATAATTTTATTGGAATTATTATTATTTATACTCTTCATTTCATTTCTGGCTATTGTTAATTTTTGTTATTGTTAAATTTCTGTTATGAGTTAAATACATAAATAATGTCCCAATAATTGGCTCGTTTTAATGCTTCCTACAGGTTTCCTTCCCTTCCTTTTTGATTGTACCATGTGTTAAATGTTGTGTTGTCTGCGTGCCATAGCACGAAGGTCGGGTTCGTCCCAAAAACCCACGCCGGACTGAGCTAGCTGGCAGGTTTGGCACGCGGGACAGAACGAATCCGACCTCACATAACATGTTGCACTGACGGCGGCTCGGCTGTTTTCAGGGGTTCGCAACAGGACCTCGACTGCAAATAGGCGCTATATAAATATTAACATCCACTTAGTAAATTCTTACTGGAGATTGGTGCGACTAAGGATATCAATGGCAGCTGCAATTTGCCTAGATATTTTAAAAGAGCGTCTTGCTGAGTTTGTTGTTTCTCTAGGAAAAGACATTGTTACCATCGAACTGATGGGTTAAACGAAATGCGAAAAGTACGCAGACTAGTTGATACAGAGCAACATATATGTTTGGCACATAGTATCTACTTGGCAGTTTCTGATGTTCTCTATAATAGGAGATCCATTCCAGATTAAAGAGTTGATGAAGCAGCTGATAGTCTGGAAGACGACCACGATGATTTGGACGGTCCTGAATCAGCTTACTACATTGAACCCGAACGCCTGCAAGACACGCTGGATCTGACGACGGACATCAGCGCATTCATAAAGAAACTTCGTAAGGTAGTTTTATATTTTAAAAAAGCTCCAACGATAAATAATAAAGATCTTCAAAACTATGTCAAATCCGATCAAGGCATTTAATTGTCTCATATACTGAATTGTCAAATAAGATGAAATAGCCTCTTGACAATGCTCGAACGGTTTTCCATTTTGAAAAATAGTATACATTAATAAGCCTGCAATATCCAGAGCGATTAGAAGCAACTGAGTTTGATTTGATTCAGAAAATTATTGAAGTTTTACTCCCTGTAAAATTGACTGTGGAGGCCTTAAGTCGCAGAGATGTAAATTTATGCACTGCTAATACTTCGTCAAGATTTTTATTTAGGCTGTTAGTAGAAAAATAATATATTGCAATGTTGGACCGAATAAAAGAGCGTCAGTGTACTGAGCTATCTGGTATGCTAATCCACATTGTGCCAGCGAAAATTTACCAAGTGAAATATAATCTCTATTTTTGAAACCAAGCATCGCAAATATTAAAAAACAATTACTTCAATGATCTAGATGCTGAACTCTTTGCTTGGTAGCCAAAGAAATAAGAAGAACTCAGTAGATACCCTTATTAAATCAGGCCAGTGTGGTTGTCAATTGACGCTGCAAGAAGAGCTGCAAAAGAATGAAAAACATTATCATGAAATGCCGCAAGAAACTAATCTAATTAACAGCATTGCAAAAGAAATGAATCTTTTCGAAAGTGGTGGCACTCGCATAATTTCGAGCAGGTGTACCAACATTTATCGACCGTCCCACCAACAAGTATCGAGGCAGAACATCAGGAATATATTTAGAAGCAGGCTTGGAGACGATACTTTGGATGCTTTGCTATTGCTTCAATGTTACTTCCGAAAAAACCAATGAACTTTGGCAGAATTTTTTATGTTTCTTTATTATGTACCGCAATTTTAGGAGCTGTGATCTGTTGTTGTGATATTTCGTCGTGATTTGCTGTTGTAATTTGTAATAGTTGTAATTTCAAATATCTGTCTTCATACTGTCAACGTCTTGGGTAATTAAAATTATTCTTTTTATTTGAATCAATTATATAAATTAGTAATTATGCAGTAACATATTTTTCATACAGTTTAGAGCTTGCTTATTGCTGTAGTTTTGAAATTATGGCACATAATACAATCTGTTTATTAAAACATGACTTATTTTGTTGTGTTATATTTTGAATCTCGAATCCCGGGATCCCGGGATTTGAGATTTTTTAATCCCGTAATCCCGGGATTGAAAAAATGATGAATCCTTACGTGTGGCGCTATATTTTATCACAATCCCGAAATCGACTATGTACATGGCGCCAGAAGTCTAGAAACTATGGCGTCTGGCGCTGTGTTTTTTCAGTCTAGAGTGTAAGCGAATAATCGTTAAAAATGTTTTTTGTGTTTAGTCGTAGTAAAAGTGAGTTTAATTATAGTAGGCGTACAGTTTTATTTCGTAAATGCAAAGAATATGGAGTTAGCTATGGAGTTAGCTTTCGCTGACACGGGGACTCCCACAGATAATATTCTAGCATGGCCACATTCAGCTCTATTCCAGGCCGAGATGCAGTACAGTTTCACAGTGGCAAGGTTAGCTTAATGCAAGGATACAAGATTGGTGGCAAACACTCAAGTAACACGAAAAGTGCCTTAATGAGGGTGGTTAGGAGGTCCCCTATTATCAAAAGTATAGCTAACTTTCGCTTTTTTTCAAGCACTCGTTGGTTGGCAGCTTTTAAAGCGGGCTTTTAAAATCCTTCCGACCCCTTTCTGCTATGCTATTTTTCCACAGGAGCTTCGAGTCAACGATCAGTCCCAAATATTTGACCCTTGGGTCCAGGTCAATAGAAAGTCCGTTTAATTTCGATAAGTCGAATCGAAGAACTTTGTGTTTTCTTGGGTGCATATTCAATTCAATTATAATTTAAATATGAACTAAAAGAAAAATCAGGAAAAAACACTATTACGGCACACTGCGTAGTTTCTTTTGAGGAATCCACTATTTTTCATTAAAAAAGGTTTATCCTTTCAATAGGTTGTTTATTTAGTGGGCAACTTTATTAAACAGAAAATTAGGACATATATGGTACTGCACATTTATTCGACCATTATAATTTAACTATGAGCATTCTGTTTAGAAAACTCGAAACGTTTTTAAAATAGTACGGTGCGCCTGCATTAAAAGCTTTTCTCTTAGATACTGATAATACTATTTGGGCTATCATTATCTATCATCAATGCAATACAGCGTTTGAAAGTTTTTCATTAAAATTAAAAAAAGCTGAAGATAATGTTATTTGATGAAACGGATCCCAAAAACGAGATAGAAAAATTTGGAATGAGCCATTCTTATATCTTAGCCCATATTGTCCAACTAGTGACGCAGAGCATCTTTTTCGCAACAGTTTACACCATACAGCACTGTCAGTCGAACTTTCCACTTCAGATCCCACCTACTTAAAAACTTACAATAACTCAACTGTATTTGACTTCCGTAATGCTGATTATGAAAGCATTAAACATGTTCTTGATACTACTGACTGGTCGACTACTCTTTCAACGTAAGATCATGAGAGAGCCATTTTCTCTTTTTACAATAAAATTGTTTGACGCCGTTGAAAGATATGTTCCAAAGATAAAAAAAAAGAATAAATTGTCTGAGCCATGGCTTGATAGGGACTTTAGGCATATGCGAAATCGTAGGAACAAACTTTATAAGCTGATTAGAGAAAATACTGATGTTAGTCTTGCTATTCAGGAAGAATATAATGAAGTTGCTAAGCAACTTTTAGCAAAGTCTCATGAGGCTTATGACACTTACATTAGAACAACCGGCGAAAATATATTTCGCGACCCGAAAAAGTCCTTTAATTTTGTTAATGTGAAGGGAAAAATTACTGGCTATCCGTCGTCGATGTTTCTTAATAATATAACGTCTTCCTCTCCTAAAGAGATATGTGACCTATTCGCTGATAGTTTCCAAAAAAATTTTAATGCACCAGACCCATCAAACTCACACCTTTCTTCCTCTGATTCAGCTTCAACAGCTCTTGTGAACCATTTAGAATATTTCCCGTGTTGAAATACGTAAAGCTATTTTGGATCTCGACTGCAACAAAGGTCCTGCCTCCGACCTTCTTGCGCAAGTGTGTAGAGCAGCCTATAGGTCCCTTGCATATTTTCTTTAATAGATCTCTTTCGTCGGGAATTTTCGCCATTCTGTTGGAAGCTTTCGTATGTCACACCCATATTCAAAAATGGTGATTGACGCTGTATCGGAAATTATAGGGGCATTGCCATTTTGTCTTCGTTTCCGAAACTTTTCGAAAAGGTGGTATACGATAAACTTTCTCCGCTTGTTGATTTCCGTTTGAACGAGCAACAACATGGCTTTAGAAAAGGTCGCTCAACTATCACGTATTTGACAATCATAATCTCTGACGTTCAATGCAAAATGGAGAAAGGATACCAAATTGACGCAGTCTACACTGACTTCAGTAAGACGTTTGACAGAGTTGACCATTCTACCTTAATTCTAAAGCTTCAGAAATTCGGTATTTCCGGGTTTTTACTCAGCTGGCTGACCTCCTACCTTCACGATCGAACACAATGTGTAAAATTTCAAGGATTTTTATCGAAAAACGTTAGTGCTATCTGTGGTGTACCCCAAGGTAGCCATCTTGGCCCACTTCTTTTTAATATATTTATTTCCGACTTATCTGACGTCCTAACAGGCATACCTCATTTACTCTATGCAGACGATCTCAAAATTTATCAGACTATTGAATCGAAATCGGATGCCTCCTTCCTCCAATCCAAGCTTGATTCACTTGATCAGTGGTGCAATATAAACAAGCTCTCTCTCAACATTAATAAATGCCAAGTTATTAGTTTTTCCAGGAAATGCCCGGTCACACACAATACGTACTTCCTCGGCAATAATATGCTAACTCGAGTTCGAGAGAGAAACTCCGCTTCACCTTACACTTTGATAGAATAATTTCTCGTGCGAACAAACAGTTAGGTTTCATCAAAAGACGTGCCAAAGAATTTCGTAGCCTGTGGGTCACAAGACCCTTATACACTTCACTTGTACGTCCTATTCTCGAATACGCTTGCATTAGCTGGAATCCCGCTTTTGAAACCCACAGTGACAGACTCGAGTCAATACAAAAAAAATTTTTACTTCTCGCCTTGAGAGAACTTTACAATCCTTATGATTTTAATAGCCTACCCCCTTATGAGTTTTGACTGGGTCATTTAAACCTAACGACACTAGCATCCAGAAGAATGGTGATATCGGCCTGCTTCACATTCGACGTCAATAGAGGCGCTATTAATGTAGAATTCCTGAATACTAAAATTTTAATAAATATCCCTGTGAGGAGCACCAGGTCCAATCGTTTCCTTAAAAAATATTCACATTCGACCACATATGCAGCTAATGAGCCAATAAATAGATGCTGCAGAATATTCAACAGCATAAGTAATTTATATTCCCCTACGATTTCCAAATCATCCTTCAAATCCTTTCTTTTCATGCCACCCATACCCCTAAACCTTAAGCTATGGCTTATATGCCAATGTTTTATTTATTGATTTCTATTTATTAATTTATATGTTACTTTTTTTTAATTTGCATTTTACTCATTTAACTTGTTTGTTTTTTACTTTCTCCTTTACTTTACTTTACTTTTCCATTTTATTTTTAATTTGATATTTTATATGTGATTTTGTACCTTGTTTGGTGAATAAATAAATAATATTCACGCCCAAAAAATAACGGAAGTTTATATAAATGGATGGGTGTATACACATGTGAACTTCCGTTATTTTTTCCATTTATTATTTTTGGTCACACTGCTCAATGTTTGTTTCTTTCCTGCGACATTTTATATCGAACTTTCTCCTTCAACATGGGATGTCTCATAGCTTAGCAGAAATCCGTCAATAATTCTCCAATGCAACTAACTCTGCATTCTGAGCAAATCTGAATCGTTTAATTCTGTTTGCCAGATAAATAAACAACGACTCGTAAAGATTCCAATTCTCTCTCTCTCTGAAGTTAATTGCATTATGAATATTAAATGGCGTGCAGATGAGATTTTTTCGTAGTCCTTTTCGTTTTGCATATTACACACTGGTATACACTGGCATGGCTCGCTTTCACTGACTAGCAATTGAAGAGGATGAATCGGTTTATTGAATACGAGTTACATGCAAATAATAGCTACTGCTTCATACTGAGCGTGTACATATTGACATTGTAGAATCGAGTGTCTCTATCATATTAAGGGAAAAGTTTGAAGATAGCCTAGTCTGGTTGGGTGCTAGAGTCAATGGTATTAAAGCTGAGTTGGAAATGTTTAATGATAGTTGATATGTGAGGCAGATTTTGCGAGAAAATGGGCATATTGTGACGGTGTCACATAAATAAATCTAAATAACGTGCTGACAATATTAAATTATTCGCATTTTAAGTTTGTTTCAAATACAATTGTTTCGTTATTCATTGTACTTTATTGGTAGGCTTTTTATTACTGATGGTCATTATTTCGTCAAGAAACTATTTAGCTTAGTTACTTTTCTGAAAGATACTTGTTTAGTTCGTTATTTGTTGACAACATCTACGAGTTTTGGCTACAAAGGTGGCGTAGACTAACGGAGTATTACATTTATTAGGCTATTAAAAAAAATGTAAGAAAGAAATTTGATAAAAAGCTAACTAAAAGATAACTAGTCGCCTCCTCGCGGTGCATCCTGGGTAACGCTAAATGATCTATACTCTCTTCATTACCGCTTTCGTCCTTGGACTTTTCTCTCGACTTACGATTCGTTTGCGCACTTGGGCTGGTGGTCGTAGCATTCCGGACCTAGTCGTCTTCAGGCGCAGTAGCGACGGAGTGAAATCCGCTTCGTGAACGGCTCACGAGTTAATACGATCATCTCCGTCCCGTTGAAACCCTGGCAGGCCTCAGAGTACATTCTCAGTCTCGTCGCCATTAAGTTGGTGGTGTAGGTTCAGTTGAGGTGGACTCCTGATTAACACCGATCCAGCTCTGTCTACTTGTCCCCATAAGGGCTTGTGGCAACCCTCGCATGGACTCCCTGCTTTGCAAAGATAACCATGGGATCATCAAGGTGACTACACATTCGGATTTGGGATAGCGGCTCTGAGTGGGGACCCATGTAGCATGAAAAATATCAAACAGAAACTTGTCAACCACTAGCCTGTAAATCATTCCAATTCACCCTCTAATGTGGAGGGGCAGCCAAGGCCTCAGGATGTGGAGATAAGGTGAACGAGCCAGCTCTGCGGACTGAGGTTAAGGCTGCAGTAGTTTGTGGAGACATGGCGAATGAGTCAGCTCCACTGACTACTGGCACAGCGACTAAGATCGCTAAAGTCTGTGGAGACATGACGAATGGGCCAGCTCCACAGCCTCTAAAGTCTTCCTCAACCCCTGTTTCAGGTGGTTCCAGGGCTGACGTCACCAAGCCTGGCCCCGGGAAAGCCAAGAAGTCCGTTTGTGGCCAGTGCGATGGAAAGGGTATGACGAATGAGCCAACCCGTCCGTCGACAAGTGCTACCTTCAGTGCCACTTCCTCTTCAGGTATGCAATGCTCCTCTGCCAAAAAATCTCGGGCTTATGGAACTAGAAGGGCAGCCTTCAAAGTTCTGAGGAAGTTAGAGATGATCCTCCCTGACACTATGTCTGACCAGGACAAAATGTCCTTTCAATGGGCAAAATCTCAAATCGGGGAGCACCCGCTCCCTCTAAACTCTGCAGTTTCAGCTCAGAAACGACAAAAGTCAGCTGAGCAGACGAATCAGGGCAGACAAGACTGCAAAAAGTAGAAAAAAGTAACGGCTGCTTCAGGTATAACTCGGCCATTTAGTGAAATGGCCTAGGAGTGCCTGGTTTGGGCCGTGATTGATGCCAGCAAGGGAGATGGAATCATCTTCTCCGATAGGTGGCTAAAGATAAGGCAGGCTCTATTTAATCCTGCATATCTACCGAAGCGACAGGCCAAAGTGCTCTGTTTCGGGAGATGCGTCAACTGTTAACCCTGACCCACAACAGGTGGCTTCTATGTCCGAAGAGGCGAACCTTGACCCAACCCTTATCGATTAAAGTATGATGGAGAAGGTACTGCAGGTTAACCTACACCATTCCATAGCAGCATCAGCTGCCTTGCTGCTCCGCTTGTCCAGGACAGGGGAGGAGCTGCTCTTAATCCAAGAACCATGGGCTGCCAAAAACTGAGTTTGCGGGTTACCCACCAACAGATACAGACTGATAGCACCGGATGCCTTACACAAGCCACGTGTCTGTATTCTTGTCAAGAAAACCATTAACGTCCTTGTATTGCACAATTTCTCTGACAAGGATAACATGGCTGTCGCAGTGGAAATCGACCAGAGATCATACTGGTTTGTTTCTTGCTACATGGCACACGATCATGGCAATAGCCCACCTTGCGACATTGTCAATGTGTTGTGGCTGAAAACATTGAAATTGGTGTGCCTCTTATTCTGGGGGCTGACTCGAATGCGCATAGTGAAGTATGGGGTAGCTCCAACACAAATGTCCGTGTTGAGGAACTCTTTGACTTCATCCTTGCCCACGACCTTACCGGCAGTGAACCAACCTTCCTTACATCAAATCGTAGGGTTGCCTTGGTCAGAGGGCGGCACTCACATTTCCTCCGTGACTGGAGGGTTCTACAGGAGTTCTCTTTCTCTGACCATAGGTTCTTATCGTTCAACGTGGCTGGCCACAGCTCTGATGAGCAGGTAGCTTTTATTAACATAAAAAGGACGGACTGGGAGCTATTTAAAGTTCTGGTCCGATCCTCACTGGAAACTGCTCCTAAGAGCATTGACGGCTATCATGAATTAGATCAGGCAGTTGACACCCTCACTAGTTCTCTCAATTCCGCGTCTAGGACAGCGTATAAACCACCCACAGCCAGGGAGAATCCCAAGCCTCCCTGGTGGAATGTGGAGATCAGCACCCTGCGAAAAGAATGTAGAAAGGAGTTCAGCAGCTCGAAAAGGTCTAATGACTGGTCGATGTACAAAACGAAGCTTAAGGCTTTTAGGTATGCCGTACGCAAGGCAAAGAAGTCCTCATGGAGATCTTTCTGTGGAAACGTAGAGAGTCTCAGTAAGGCAAATGGCCTTCGTAAGGTCTGAAGCACGACACCGAAGGCTATGGGGTGCATCATGAGCCCTGAGGGCATTTGGACTGGTTCAAGCGAGTATACATTAAACGTTCTTATGGACGCACATTTTCCGGGCAATTATTGCCCTATAGAAGTGGTGCACCAAATGGAGCAAACTTGTAGTTCAATGCCGCCGTTCAGAATATCAAACTTTCAGCTAATGTGGCCTGTTAACTCCTTTGAGCCGTTTAGATCTCCTGATGGCGTCGTTGCGGCTGACATTCAGCAGTCCATGGAATTATCACTACAATGGCTTAGAGAGATCTATAACGCTTGCCTACGCTTCTCTTATGTACCCACCAGCTGGCGGGAAACTAGAGCTGTGTTTATTCCTAAAGCAGGAAAAGTTTCGCATGTTAAGCCGAAGGACTATCGTCCAATCAGTCTTAACTCTGTCTTGCTTAAGATTTTGGTAAGGATTATTGATTACCATATTAAAAGATCAATCGATCTTGTGTTGATCTCGCAACCACAGCACGCCTATACCAGAGGTAAGTCGGCTGAGACTGCTCTTCACGTCCTCATTGAGCAAGTTGAGAAATCTCTTGCTCTAAAGGAATATACGCTTGCCGCCTTCTTGGACATTGAGGGGGCCTTCAACAACGTAAAGTCTAGCGCGATTGTTGAGGCACTCTTGGTGTTGCGAGTGGATGAGTGGCTGATTGCTTTTATTGTGCAGCTTCTCAGAAGTAGAGTGGTAATCTCCTCCGTGGGGAATGTCAGCGTAAGACGAGGAGTCAGAGGACCCCACACCTCAGGGTGGGGTCCTCTCTCCCCTGCTGTGGAACATCACAGTAAATACTCTCTTAATGAAACTGGACCATGCCGGCTGCAAAATGATTGCTTATGCGGACGACATAGCTGTGGCAGTGTCGGGAAAGTATTTATCTACTCTATCGGAGAGGTTAAATCACTCTCTTGACATACTTTCACGTTGGAGTCGTGAGTACGGCTTGAATGTGAATCCTGGCGAAACGCAGTGGCGTGGCATTCATGGAATAAAATTATAGATTAAAAATCGAGAAAAAAAATTTTGTATAAGAGTTTTCTAAATAAATTTTCGAAGATCTCACGCAGCTAAGGTGGTAGCATCACCGAATGAAAATAATGATAGAACAAGACGCATGGAAGCAACGAAAAAATTGCATCTACGAGCGTTATTTTCACTCCCTGTAGACTGCATTGTGACGTCATTCAAAAAAATTATTATTAGCTATTTGGAAGCAATGAAGAAATTGCTTCTTAGGGGAAATTCTCGTCTCAAGAGAGAAACTGAGAGAGAAGTCGCGTACTTATGATTGCTGTGGAACTTATTGCCACGTTCCCCATACGTGTATCATTGCAATCAATGTAGTTTGCTTGTGCGTATATTTTTTGACTGAGAATGGTTGCTGTAGTTCGTTCACACTATGTGAATTTTTGAATGAATTTGAACTACGAGATGTGGCAAGGACTGCCAGAGACTGCTGATTCGACGAGCTGTCATCATTTCGCTGTAGTGAAGTGCTTGAATGTAGTTCGGTAGTGAAATTTGTATGCTATATATTATATATAAATTTGGTGAAGGTGTTTTAATTGGTGAAGGTATTTATTTCACTAATAGTTTACTGTATTTAGTAATATTGAAATTAGATTGATTTGAACTGTGTAGAATCGAGTGCGTAAAACTACTTTCTGGAATCACATGCTATTTGTTGGTTTTTGTTTTATACTTAAAATAGTGAGAGTGCAATTAAAAAGTGGATGTATTTATTTGTTCCGTTAATAACATAGATCGAAATTGCATAATTAGTGACCTTTTTCGATTTTCTTTTGGATCTCGATCTTTTGCGGACAAAAAGGACATTATCGAAAAGGGTCGACCGAAAAAAAAATTTGGAAAAAATCTCTGTAACAAAACGATGCACTGGACATTTTACTTGCGAAACCTATTTGAATCGATTTCATCAAAAAAACTGAACTTATTGTCCTTTACTCTAATATAGCTTTAGAGGGAAAATCTTTCCAATAAATTTTTGGATATTTTACCAAAATTAAATCAGAAAATAGTTTAAAACCATTTTATAAATTGGTTTGTTTCGTTATAACATTACAAGTAACAAGTGCGAGAGAGAGTGTAACAAGAGCATCCGCAGAACGCAGTTTTTCTTGCTTAAAAAGGATTAAAACTTTGGAATAGTACAGGTGAACAGTGACTAAGTGACGTGGCAATTATGTCCATTAAAAAGGTTTTCAAAGGTTTTATCAAGACGTCATAGATGAATTCGCAAAAAAAGAAAGACGAGTTGCATTAAATTTTAAATAAAAGTATGCATGAATTTTCTCATCAATTTCGATAGAAAATAGATTTATTTTAAACTAACACTTTATTTTATATTGACTAATTGTTATTTTAGAAATATAAAAATGTATGTTTTTCGTTATGGGAATGCTGTTACTTTACTGTTATTTTTTAAAAGTAGTAGAATATTGATATTTTCTTTTTAGGTAAGGACTATAAACATTTTTTTTTCCATAATCACTGCTGTTGTTATTGTCGCCATAGCTATATTTGAAAATGCTTTATTAGCATAGCTTACTGTTGCAGCTTTGCTAGTTTATATGTTTGACAACATATAAGCTTTGCAACTATTTATTTAAAGAGGAAAAAATGATACATTGGTAGCATGGGAATTAAAATGCTGGTAACAATACAGTATATCTACTCTCATATCCTGGGTGCTTTTATGTTAGCAATTTTAAAATTACCTAATGAGAGGGGTTCTATTAAAACGTAACCAATTTGAAGAAAGCATAGCCAAAGCCAATTATTGAAATAAACTAATTGCTTCCCTACGATAAGCTATCACGCCACGCCACTGGCAAAACGGAGCTATTACTGTTTACAAGGAAGTACAAAGTTCCCTCTTTTGAGTTACCCAAATTAAATGGGGTCTCCATTGAACTGAGCCAGAGGGTCAAGTACTTAGGGCTTATCCTTGAATCGAAGTTACTATGGACCTACAATGTGGCAGAAAGAGCACGGAAGGCTTTCAATGCACTTTACTGCTGTAAAAGAGCCATAGTGGCGAATTGGAGATTACGGCCTCGTACTGTTGCTTGGCTTTATACTGCTGTGGTTGAGCCAATTCTATTGTTTGGGGTAGCGTTCTGGTGGCAGGCTGCTCTAAAGGCTACCTGCAAACGGCAGCTTGAAAAAGTGCGAAGGATTGCTGCACTGCTGGTAACTGGAGCGCTTTGCTCCACCCCTACTAAGGCACTTTTCGTGCTGCTTCACTGGCTGCCAGCCAATCTACTTATCTTATTGCAAGCCAATCTTGCCGCTGTGAGACTGAATTGCATTTCGGCATGGAATAGAACTCCGCAATGCCTACTAGATTTGGAGTTTACAACTCGCATTCCTGGTAGGGATGAATGGCGTGATGGCGTCACCCTCGAAAGTGGGCTTAACCATATGTACACTGACGGCTCAAAGCTAAACAATAGAGTCGGGAGTGTTGTATACTCAGATGAGCTGAATCTCAAGCTGTCCTTCCGTCTACCAGACCACTGTAGTGTCTTTCAGGCGGAGGTTGCGGCTATTTTACAGGCAATTGACTGGCTTCTGTGTAAATGAATATTCGGGGTCAATATTGGTATTTTCACAGATAGCCAAGCGGCTATTAAGTCCCTTGCTGGTCCTTGTACAGTGTCCATGATTGTTGCTGAATGCCGTGCATCTATTAGGGAGGTATCGAGACGTTCGGCTGTTCAATTGATTTGGGTACCTGGACATAGGAGTTTTCAGGGCAACTGTGAGGCCGATGAGCTGGCAAGGTTTGGAACCTTGTTGCCGGAGGTCTCTTGCTCCTTAATAGGAATACCGACGACATCGGCCAAATTAGTTATCAGGCAAAATATGAGGATGATATGAATCATCCTGGGCGATAGCAAGGCAGTCTTGGGTGTAACACGAAGCACTCTGCGTTGCACTGTGGGCGTTTTAATGGGCCACTGCATCATAGGGCAGCATGCGCAACGATTGGGCCTAGAGTTTAATGATTTCTGTCGGAGTTGTGGCTCTGAGGATGAGGAGGAATCCATCCTCCATCTCATGTGCCAGTGCCCGGCTTTGCCAAGGAGAAGGTTGGCAGCACTTGGTGCACTCTTTCTCTCAAACCTGACGGAACTGTCCCTGGTAAATCTAAAGGGGATAGTCCGGTTTGTCACAGGAAGCAGATGGTTTCCTGATTACAGTGAGTAGGAGAGAGTCGCTAATTTATTGTGGCATCACAACGGGCCTCTCTTGTGTCTATGTGTGTCAGTCGCCAGGTCTCTGGAGATCGGCAGCCACTTCAGCCTAACCTAACCTTAACAATAACATTGAAAGGGTCTTTTTTGAAAACATGTACTCAAAATTTACACAAATCCCCTACTTTAGTTCAAAAATCAGTGTTCCCAGTGATATTTTTTAATCTTCAAGACGATAAGGTCACCGGTCATAGATTATGGATTTATTTGGCATTATGCAAGTTATTACCTATCTTAGGATCAAAATGTGACTATACGCGACTAACGAATATTCATCTTACCCGATTTAAAAAAAAGACGTTTTGATCGAAGTTAACAAAATAATTGTCGCTTAATGAATACTGCCTATAATACATTTCAGTGATCTATTTATTGGGTTAAAATGCTGTGTAATTAACTCGGTGTCGACATAGTTCAATTTGTGAATTGCTTACTTTGCTGAACTTGCAAATCGATGTTGGCACATTTTAATTTTACATGTTTGAGTAAAACTCGATTCGGATACAATGCAATATGATACTACACATAATTTAATTTGCTGAATTCAATAGTATAGTATGAAGTGCGTACACTCAGAAAAATATGTTTCCGAAAAACAAAGAAAATATTTACTTGTTTACGAGATGTTAAATCTTCAACAAATCAAATAAATTTTTATTTGATATCATTTGATCTCTCTTTTCCATACCATCCGTACCCTTAACCTTAAGCTATAGCTTTTATGTCAATGTTTATTAATTGATTGCTATTTATTAATTTATTTGTTACTCTTTTTTTAATTTGTTTGTTTTTTACTTATTTAACTTGTTTGTTTTTACTTTTTCCTTTACTTTACTTTACTTTTCCTTTTTTTTTATTTTAATTTGAAGTCCTTTTTTTTAATATGTGATTTTGTACCTTGTTTTGGTGTATGAATAAATAAATAATTTGTATATATATCATTGAAAAATTTCTTACATTCAACGGAATACAATTTTTGCTTTACCTTATTTCAAGTAAGTAATTTTCCTCAAAACTTGTAAATTATGTCTATGAATTTAGTAAATTATGTCTACACCGCGAATATTTTTTTCTATGTTTCAACAACAACCATGCTTCAATATTCGTTAGTTTTCATGACTTCTATCAACCTTTCCTCTACACAAATAAAGGGTCGATAGCTTAGGTCGCTAACGAGTCAGTCCAAAGTAGCGATCTACCGCTGGCGGGTTCGAATTCCGCCGGGTTCATGGTTGACTTTGTTCGTCTTCAGTTGTCCTAACTCCATTGATTAAGTGTCACATTATAGCTTTAAGTGGTGACTAGGCATAAATATTACTAGCGCTTCAGAAAATAGGAAAAAAATGTGGCACTTAATAAAAGGAAAGATGGAAAAATTGATATTGACTCTACTTTTTTTTACTTATTTTTTATTTTTTCACTCCCTTCAAAGCAAGCCACTCTTATGATATGAAGGGAGGGAAAGTTTTTGCGTGCCAACAACATGCGATGCTTTCAAAGCGGTCCCCCATGTAGTAACTGCGCCCAGCACTGCTTTACTTCGGTGATCGCACGTGAACCGATTTATGACAGATGCCAGATGTTCTTGAAACTATATAAAATTTTACTCAGGGTAAGTGCAATATTAGTGCATGAAATGAATAAATTCCTTTCTTTCGATTGAGTAAATATTTCTTTGAAACTATACCAAGTTTTACTCAGGGCAAGTACAATATTTGTTCTTTGAAATGAAGAAATTTCTTTCTCTGGATTGAGTAAATATTTCTTTGGCGCAGAATCATTACCAATTTTCTTTGATAATGTGTTCATTTTTCTTCAAAAAATAGAATTATTTTTCTCAGTGTATGTAACTCGCGCCTCTTGAAATTTATTTCTTTTCTACACTCAGAAAAATTTCATTTAATAGAATCAAATTAAAATCAAAAGTTGAAACACTTTTGAATAAAAAACGAATCTTATTTGAATTCCACTTTATTATAAAAATGTTATTTTCATATCGAAATTTTCATCGTTGAATGAAAAATAAAACATTAAAACAAACAAGACACACTTTGATACAGCGTTATTGAAATGAGGTCAGATTATTTGAATTAAAAAAAAATCAAACCAAATCATATTTGAAAATTTTTGATTTGACGTCATATACGTTTCTTTTTAATTCAAATAATCTGACCTCATTTCAATAATGCTGTCTCAAAGTGTGTCTTGTTTGTTTTAATGTTTTGTTTTTTCATTTAATGATGAACATTTTGATATGAAAATAACATTTTTATAATAAAGTGAAATCATTTTTATTGAATGTGGGGGATTATTTAATTAAAATAAGATTCGTTTTTTGTTTAAAAGTGTTTCAACTTTTGATTTAAATTTTATTCTAAAAAATTTTAAGTGGTGAACTTTTCTGAGTGATTAATTGTAACTTGTCTAAGTCAAACTAAGCAATTATTTTTTTTGTTCAATTAGTGATTATACCTATTCAGCCATTTTATATTGAAGTTCAAGTGTCTTCGTCTTTCGTCTTAAATACGTGAAATACGTGAACGGACACATTTAGGTGTTTACTATTGCCTTTTGTGCAAAAATGTAAAATTTAATTTCTCAGAAAAGTATTTTCAGTTCAATATTTAAACGAAACCAAAACCGTGAGAAAATTTGATATTTTTCACAGCTTCACATCAACAGCGTTTTTATTAGAAATTTGTTTTCATTTCTCAATCACAATCAATAACACTCCAACGAACCAACAATTTACGATTTGATTTTTCTCGTAGTTATAAAACAATCTCCCAAGTATTTTGCGCAACGACTGAAGTGCACTTGAGCTGGTAGACGAACTATTGTTAGTAGGCTTAAGACTCTTGTTCATAGTCACTTGAAATGTGGCAAAACAATTATCCGCGACCAACATGTTTACAATCTGTGAAATGGGTCCTTAAAAGAAATTCAAAGGACCACCATATAGCGTTGTATACACTGCAGGTTTTAATCATGCAAGCTTCAGTGTGTTGAGTGATTGATATTGTTTTGATTACAGTGGAAACCTTCCGAGAAATACAAGATTTGGATTTTTATTCGTTTTCTTATAGGATATGAACGGATTCTAAAGTGTACGATCTATATTCAGATATTGAGTAGTACTCAAAAGATATGTCTTACGAATAATTTGGAGATGAAAAGAAAACCTTAGAGTTGAGGTATATTTAATATCATCTGAACGAGTTTATGTAAACTAGTTCCTAAGAAGGATTTTATGTTTCATAATAATAAGTTTTATAACATATGAAAAAATAGGCACTTAACTGTTTCATGAAGAAAAAAATATTCAATGCACTATTTTCTTTCGAAAAATATATTACAAGCAACACAATCAAACGCAATAAATACCAATTTCATTTTTTTTCATTTCAGGTCCTTCAATGCAAGCAAACTGGTGTTAAATATACTTGCGATATCAGGATCATTCTACCACCCGAAATAATTGAAGGCTTTCCAGACCTTGAACTTCATTCTTGTTATCGAATGATCGGACGACATATTAAGTCAATAATAATAATGGACAAAAATGTACAGAACTTTTTACACTTTGCACGGCATCCTTACAAAACTCGTGCTGGTCACGTTTCATGACCGGCAGGCATATTAGGCTCAAACCGAAAATCCAACGTCCAAGACTTGTTACCATCTCGTGCCCATCTGGTGTCAACTGGTGTGGATCGTCCTCAGGTTTGTTCTGCGGCAGAGGCCAAACCGAATGTGATTCGACTTATTGGCATATGGATGGTCAAACTAAAATGCCCGCAGGATATATTTCCTTATTGAGCGAACGATGGCAAATCGAAGCTCACAATCAGAGAAAAAATTAAGCCGGACATGAATTTGATGTCGTTTTTTGAGTGATAAATTGATGATTGTATCATTTAAATAGTTACAATTTGTACGATTGCTGAAAAAAATCTGAAAATCTACCTCCCCAACATCACCAAAGAGCAATAAGTACAATTACACGATCTATTGAAAATCATCAGATCCTTCTTCATGCCATCATTTCATTTCAGAGTTTAAGGACTGTGTGAGTACTGGCTGAGAAAAAACCACACATGTGGCTGAGAATAATAGAAGCCTACGCACAGGTAAGCATCAACTCTCGTGCTGGCACAATCATTTCATCATCTTTACGCAACTCCACGAAAAACGTTATGTTCCCTGCGCACGAAATAGCAATTTAGTTTTCGATCGAACAAGAAGTTGAAATTTAGGCTGTCATAAATAGAGAACGCCACTTGGCGCACTACGGATGCCTTTCATCTTTTATGATTTGGCGTATCTAGGGTATGCATAGTGCTCCTTACAATGTTGCAAAGATTGATGAACGATAGTTTTTATGTTTTTGACACCTATTGTGCAAATAATTTGATCCTATTCTCACTTTGTTAGCAAATACATATTAGTTTTTTTTTATCGTCCATCGGTTTTTGCCGAAAATCTTTGCATTTTTGTGGAGAGCGTTTCATGGACATCTGCACGTGATTTGCAAAAGATTCGTTACTGATTTTCGGGCACTTACAGGTTGCAATTAATTTGAAGTAAATGTATTCACTTGAGTTCACTTTCGAGTGACTGATTGACCATGGTTGTGTGTACCTCCGGACAGTTTCTTCCGCAGGCTGACATTATGAACAGACACACGCCGCAATTCGGAAAATTAGCATTAACCACCCTTGGAGGCAAAATCTGGGATGTAAATTTGACTTAGTGCTGCGAGAATATATTGATGTTCAAGATTGCAGGTACACCATGTCCAATCATTCAGTCTAATTGCGCAGTGTCTGCACTTAGCATGACTACCAACTTTCTGTCCCTTAGGGGTTGGTTTTAAGCTGACAACTTTTGGACTCTTATAATCACAACTAGAGGTTCGTATGGATTCGGATGATATGAAAAGTGCCCAACGGAGTTGGTACACGCATGGGCTATTAAGTAATGGGATTGACCTCCAGTGCAGTGACGACACCTTGTAATGTAATAATTATGAATTTGAGTGTAATATTGTGTTGAGTTATTATTCGATTTTGGGACGAGCATACTTTGCCGTCGCTTTCAGAAAAACATGACGCAGACAAGGTATGATTACAGTGTTCCAAATAAATGTTGATGGAATCGATCGTGCGAGTTAAATTCAAATTTTAGGAAAATTTTCATATATTAGTTGCAATTATTTGCACCTCTATCGAGAGCTGATTATGATAGTAGCATTGAAAACAACAACAGTTATTGTTGTTGTTTTCAATGCTACTATCCTAACTAGTTCTCAATTGAGGAGCAAAAAAGGCGGCTAACAATTCAACTATAACGGTCAGCACTGTTTGAACAATTATTATAAATAATTCCCAAATTTATAGACTATCAATAATGCTTGGAAGCGAAGAGGGTTGCTAATTTTAAGCATTATTTTTCATGCTCTGTATACTTTAACCGAAATAGATAAGTTTTAAACTAATGGAAACAATTTATTGCTGATGAGATTTGTGGACTGCCAAGAAGGCGCCGTCGATGCTATCAGAGGGAGGTTGTTAAACCGGAGTGTCTAGCAAAACGAAGGAGCAAATCGAAAAGCACAAAAATTCGTGTAATTTATTTCGCATGGAAAATAGTTACAGTAAGTGCATGATTTTGAATTCAGTGACCGAAGCTGTTTATCAAAAGATAATGTATCAAGAAACAGCGCATGAAGCGTCAGAAGAAATTGTCCATGTATAAAATAAATTTCAGAAAGGTCACAGAGGGCGCCATCGGAGAAGTATTATTCGTGAAAGATGAAAGAAAGCAGCGAAATAAGAAATCAAAAGAAAATGATATTTGCACTTACTCTAAAAAAGAAGGGAACTGTGTGTCGACATGCAAAAAGAGGATTGCTGACGAACCAACGAAGAAACACGCCCCTCAGAGCAATGCCTTGGATTCACATATAGCCTTGCGTGCAATCAGTAAAGATATTTTTCAAATAGAAGCGACCTCATCAGGAAGGCAAATCGACAATGGAGTGATGAAGCACGCGACAAGATATCCAGACCAAATCATCGAGTTCCTATAAAAACTTTCTTTATGACTTCGCCATTAAACAGAAATCAGGTAGTCAAGTTGTACCAAAACAGTTTTTAGCACACTCGGAGATATTCGGGCACAAAATTAAGGATTTACTCAATAACGATGGACGAGAATTCAACTTGCAACTCAAATGCATTGAAGCAGAACTATACAGAGCAGCGCTACCAGACAAACAGAAATTACCGTAGTTTCAAGGTGGTTTATTAGAAAATCTAGCCTACGGCACAGCGTAACAACCAGCGTACCAACTTATTCCATTTTCCAGAAAAAAAACACTTTGACCTTGGAATTGCGCCTCCATTTACGCAATGCATTATTTGTCAAAGCAACCTGAGAGTGTGCTAGTATTTTTTACAAGAGTGAGCCGCATGTGAGCAACGAAAAATCTAGCCTGAGTATGGAGTTGTCGAATCTTATCTTGCATCTCTTTTTGTTCCATGCGATTTCTTCCAATTTTCCAGGCTGATCAACAATATAATCTCAGGCCAGTTCACTAGATTTTTGGTCCGTATACATATATGGAGTCCGCACGCTGGTTAGGAACTAACTTCTTACGCTGTGCCTTTACTTTCAATCATACAACAAATGCTAGCAAATTAAGTGAAAAATCAGATGGCTTTGAAAAACAATGTCCATGATTATGTTCAACTACCACATAAAGGCTGGTACTGAGTTAATCTCTCTGCTTTTGTGTCTCTGCTTTTCTCCATTGCCAAAATTTACGCTCGAAAGAATGACCAGATAATGGAGACATGTCAAAATTTAGCTTCACGATTAGCTCAGTACCAGCCTTTAGCTCGAAAGAATGAACTGCACAAACTAAATTGGCGTGAAATGATTGGAGACATGTTTCAGTGCCATCTACGTTTTCAACGCGAAAGCAACTTCAAAGCAACTTTTCATGCTAAGAACTTAGTACCACTCTTGCTTATTTTCAAGCTAAATTTTCGCCGAAACAGATTTCACGTGAAATTTTGTATGACAATTTCACGTGAAATCGAACACAGTACTATACTGGCCGCAAGTAAATTAAGTTTTGATAGTTACTTTGGACGTTAATGAATACAACTAGACCTATTTTGTAACAACGTTCAGTGACGTTCTAAACTTAAAAGGGACTAGAAGTTTTAAACACCGAATTTCTATACTATCTGCAGTATGAACACGATGAAAGGGGGGAGGCTAAGTCATCAATGTCTTTCATAGCTTGAGAACGCTGTATTATTCAAAGGTATTTTGATATTCATATTCTTTATTTAAAAATAAGGTTAAACCACAGATGGAATTTTTGGCTATTTTCAGCTCCTGTGCCCTTAACCTTAAACTTATCAAACCCGATTACCACCTCAAATGATGAGGGCCATATAGGACAATATTACATACGTAAAAGTCCATAATTTGAATAAAGTTAACCTTTTTCGAGAAATATACCACTGTGCGCCGATTTGGGGAAAGAAATGTCAAACGACGTTCAAAATGGCGATCTCTCGTGGTTTTTACATGAGAGTTACCATATGAATTGTGTAGGGCACACACCAGTACTTCATTCTCACACCAGTAAGCAAAAAGTCGGAAATTAGCACATTTCTCTCGGTCGATTTCTAATCCATTCTCTCTTATATCTGTGGGTACGAGGCACACTAGCCTCGTTTATAACGTGGTTTCAAACCGGCTTAGGATTAGTCAAACCAGGTTGTATACGCGCAGTGGATTGCCTTGAGCTAAGTCGATCCGATCACAAAATTTTACTGGATTAGATCGACTTGGGCGTTACAAGACGCGGATCGAGCGATTGAGGATTGAAAAATTAGAAGCTCACTTGAGTTCTATTCATATATGTGACGTTACGATGCAATATACTTCACTTTAGTAGAACTAGCTGCATTTTATTCGGTTAATCCACTTTAATCCAGTCACACCAAAAACCTACTTTGAAGTTTCATTTCAATCCGTTCAAAGCCAAGTCACTCCAAGTCGATCCTGGTTATATACAAGGCTACTGTTCGAATATTTGTAAACAAATTTCTGAACAGAGAAAATGCTACCTACCTACACTACATGCATATTTGCACACTAACTTCACACCCTTCAAACGTTGTCAATGCGGAGCGGAATAGTCTTATGCCGAATTTATACACTGGGACGAGCGTCTCGTGTACAAGAGTAAACAAGACTCAACAAGACATTTGACGAGACTCAACAAGACATAGGGTGAATTGTTTACTTAGGATATTGCACCATGCAACACGGACCATGCACCATCCACCTTTCATAGGGTGAATTGTTTACTTAGGATATTGCACCACGCGTCTTTCGACAGTTGTGAGCTGTTTTGTTCAGTTCAGTGAACGATGACTGAGGTACGGGCTGTGGCTATTGCAACTGCCTGGTGTGCGTTGAGTTATTTCAATCTGGGACACGCAAACACATCTTTGAAGTCCCGGCGAAAAATTCGAAAATTTAAATGAGCACATGCTACCCTCTCGAATCCCTTTGACTTGATGCATAAAACCGACTTCGCTTCCAGCGGCTTCGAGCTCGGACGAGACGGTCATAAACACTCAGGCACAGCAATAAAAGGATCATTATCCCTTCATAAAACAAACAAGAGCCGACGAGCAAACCATTTACACACGCGTGCTTGCCATTTGCACACAGACCATTTACACGCAGACCTTGTCGTCATTTGGTATTCCTCGGCCAGAATGTAATTCCGGCATTATGTCGTTTTATACCGAAGTTACATTCTCGCCGAGGAATGCCAAATGTCTCCTTGTCTATTCTCGGCTGTTTTTTTCATGGCAAGCACGCGTGTGTAAATGGTTTGCTCGTCGGCTATTGTTTGTTTTATGAAGGGATAATGATCCTTTTATTGCTGTGCCTGAGTGTTTATGACCGTCTCGTCCGAGCTCGAAGCCGCTCGAAGCGAAGACGGTTTTAGGCATCAAGTCAAAGGGATTCGAGAGGGTAGCATGTGCTCATTTAAATTTTCGAATTTTTCGCCAGGACTTCAAACATGTGTTTGCGTGTCCCAGATTGAAATAACTCAACGCACACCAGGCAGTTGCAATAGCCACAGCCCGTACCTCAGTCATCGTTCACTGAACTGAACAAAACAGCTCACAACTGTCGAAAGATGCATGGTGCAATATCCTAAGTAAACAATTCACCCTATGAAAGGTGCATGGTGCAATATCCTAAGTAAACAATTCACCCTATGTCTTGTTGAGTCTCGTCCAATGTCTTGTTGAGTCTTGTTTACTCTTGTACACGAGACGCTCGTCCCAGTGTATAAATCCGGCATTATATGTGTGTTTAATCGTAGGTAGGCTACCTATAGATTCCGAAACGCAAAAGTTTTTTTTGTTCCGGACATGAAGTGTATCATTGTTTTATTTTCCAAAGTTTTTCACAAAGCCATCAAAATCAAAAGATCTCTTCCGTAAGTGAGTTTACGAAAACATTAATATCAGAAAGGTAAGTTTGCTCTATATCCTCGAATATTATAACTTTATTGATTTTTCAGTTTTAAACATAAAGTTGGCCTTTTTCGATTCGCAACAAAATTACAATCAAACCTAATGCATTTATTCTTCACATTTTTAAACCAATCAGGATAGTAACAAAAAAAAAACAATCAGGATAATAGCAAAACTACAGACATGCTCTATATTTTACTTGTCCGTTGCAACAAAAAAAACTGAAACAATCATAATTATTTCAAACTACTATGGGCCCAATTAGTGCCTAATAGATACTACACCATAGAAGCACAGTGTCGCCTGCTCGAGGTTTTTGCTCAGATCATTATGAAACATCAAATAGCAATCAGTCAACAAGCTAGTGTTGAGGTGAAAAATTGGATTTTGATATGTAGTCGGCAGGTTAAAATTATAACTTGACCGCAATATAATCATATAATTTTCACACCTATTTTTCCGGGCTCGCCATATCCACGCCAATCCATAATCTATAATTGAACGTTGTTGGTTGTGATACGAACGGAAAACTTCCGGAAGGGCCGGAAAAATCACATCCTCATTGGAAATAGATCAGCAAGTAATTATTTGATTTAAGGTAGAAAATTCAAAAATTTCAGAAGAAACTAATGTTAGCGTATTTTCGTTTTGAAACGAAAATTGCGAAAAATATAGTTTAGTGTGCTTAGTTTGGACATACGAGTATGCCAATGCTGTAGCGTACAAATCCTTAAGGCTATAAAAGTATTGCATTGATATAAATAGTCATCATCGAGTTGATTTACATGCCATACGAAAACTAAAGCGTATACACATAATGTCATATCTTTGTCATTGGGAAAATAAAACATCTGACAAAACCACATACGCAAGTATGCAATTTTGAGGTTTTCCATACTCATTTAAGTCGTCTGCATCAAATAGCATTTAAATATTCAGAATATGTAGGTATTATAAAAATGAAATTCTCGTAGTGATTACGCCATATGCTCTTCTCGAACAATTCTTTTATCTTTCGATTCAAACCATATGTGAGCTACACATTCTACGATTCGAAGATGAAAACGGACTAAATTTAAATTGCACTGTTTATAGGTCACTGTCTTCAACACTTAGCATTTGCAACGGAAGAAGCTGAGCATAGTTGGTTGGCAATCGAAGGACATTCAAGTTAAATTCAGTCATAAAATACTTTTACAAAAATATCCACTTGTGAGTTCGAAGAAGGATCCGCATCCCTACATGACCTGATCGTTTGGTGTAGTCACGACCATACATAGGTGTACGATAGGTAGCTACATTAGTTTATATTTTGTTTGTAAATTTTTCAAGAAAATAAGTCGACAACATACGCACGTCTACTTCTTTCAGGGTGCTCTCTAGTCTTCACACGTGTTTGATTGGCGTGTGCCAGATGGTGGGACCCAATTTGTTTTGAATTGTTGAGCCGATCGCATAATAAAAAAAACTGAATTATAATCTTGAGCACCCTTCTGAATAATCGGGATGCATTTCGAGGGGAATATATACTTAAATGCATTTCGTGTTGTTGGAAAAGTGCTTTTTAAAGCGAACTTGTAACGAATCCGTATGGCAATCAGTATTCCACGAAATGGATTTGAGATTGTGCTTAACGAACAAAATTAATTTGCAAAAAATAATTCAATAGCAAATTATAATATAGAATGGGATCGTATCAATATCCCGAATCACAAAATCCTGGATTGACAAAATTCCGTATGTTTCGAAATTCCCGTATTCCAAAATCCCGAAATTCAAAATCCTACTTAAAAATCCCGAAACTCAAAATTTCGTGGAATGAAATCCCGTATGCAAATATACCATGCAAAACTACGGGATTTTTAAATCGGGATTTTGCATTACGGGATTTTATAATACGAGATTTTGTAATAAGGGATTTTGTAATACGGGATTTTGTAATACGGGATTTTGTATTGCGGTGTTTTCTAATACGGGATTTTGTCTTACGGAATTTTGTCTTACGGGATTTTATGTTACAGGAATTTCTAATACGGGAATTTGTAATCGGGATTTTGTAGACGGGATATTGTAATACGAGATTTTGGGCCCAACCCTATATAATATAGTTGTTTTCTTCCTATGATTAAGGGAAGAATACCAAGAACTTTGTATGGACATCAACAGAAATCAGATTCATAATTCAAGGAACAGTCCTAAATCAATCGATCCTGATCTAAAACTCAAGATAAGTGAGTAGCATAAAATATTAAATCGGTATCGACCAACCACCAAGGTTGTGTTGACAAGTAGAAAACATATTCAGTGACTACGGGAAAGGACATTCAGCCTATAATTCACTCAGGCTGACCATGTCAAAGCACAGGTACTGAGTTCTATTGATTTATCACAGCAGATGATTCGAGTCATGTATTCCGCATCTTATCGCTGATGAACAATCTACAGAAGCGTTTTTTCCGCCCTACCACAAATCAATTGAATACATCTAATTTCGGGTCTGTATCGATTAAACAGTTAACTCCGGCAAACTCAATATCAGATCTGCACTTTTATTCAGAAGCACAATGAACATTTCCTTTCAGCTCTTCAAACTACTCAGTTTCCTGCTTCGGTGGAGGAAATAACAGCTCGAAAAATGAAAAGTCATCTAAAGATCGGTAGTCGTTGTTGTTTTTCATTTTCTCGCCGAGGACGATGTACCCAGATTCGAAAAGGATCAAACAAAAAATGTCACAAGATACACCCATGTGACACGCAAGTGCATTATCTGAAGACCTTCAATTAACTTATAGGGCCTTTGTCGTGAAAACCTCAAAATTAGATAATTCCAGATCCACGACTTTTGTTGAACACCGGGGTTTTCCGATCTGTCGGTATTAGAGTCAAATCGAAAATAAAAACCACATTGAACGAAATTACGTGATCTGGAGCGACTAATAATGGCCGTGTTTTTTGCGCTCTTATCTAAAGTAGAGTACGCAGAGTAGGCAGGTTTGCAAAAAAAAAACATTCAGAGTAAGATCATTTTAGTCGTTAGTTTGCTCCAACTAATATAATTTGAGCCATCAATGACAGTTTTGAAAAGTCAGTTATTTACAAGTTTATTTTATTAAAACATGATTATGATATGGATAGAAGTGGTAGTTGTTAAAATCTGTCATAGTTAACGTAAATATAAAATTCATATTTTCCCGCTACATGTGCAGTCAGGTATGCGCTTAGAGCTGATGTCTGAGGGGGAAAATGTATGCTTTCGAAACCATTCAGTTGAAATTTCACAAAAACAATTCTATAGTTGCAGTGTTTTGTGCAGCATATTTCAATGCACTGCAATGAGCTGTATGTTTTGACCTAAAATGGTATACGATGCTTGAGATTTTGACTGAAACGCAGGAGTTTCCATTGGATCTATTGTTAAGTGATCCAAAGATATTAAATATTTTGAAAACCGTCTAGACACAAACTCGTACATCGAAAGCACTAAATCCGAAATATAGAAAAGCATACGCTCCTTATACCTACTCTCGGAACAATAAACTCCTTATATACAAATCTGCAATGCAACCTATCATTCTAAACGGTTATCTAATATGGAATAACTGCGCCGCATCACATGTTAAATAGCTTCAAACACTGCAAAATAAATGGCTATAAATCATATTGAACAAACCCTAACAATTTTTCACTACTCGTCTGCGCGATTTGGCAAAAATTAATAAAATTAAGTTCAGAGCTCATACTCTGTAACGAAAGTTCCTTGATAAATGCATACGTTCCTCTAACTCACTAATTGCATCCTTATCTGGCGTAATCTGGCATAAGTATTCTCTTATACATTACTTTAACCTAGTTTGCAGCCTTTAGTTGTTTATGTGTTCCTGTAGGTTTTAAGATAATTCTGCCTAATCTGATATAACATGTTACCAGTGCTGGCACTTTGGATACCTTCGTATCATTTTGGATACGAATCGAATTTGAAAAATCTGGATGATACTATGATACGTTGTCCCCAAAATGGATACTTTTCTCAATTTTAATTTACCTGCGCGAAAACGTGTGTTCATAACAATCACTTTTTTCAATTTCCATTACATTATATTTCAAATAGAAAAGTTTGATTGCACAATTTTATCATACTAGGTCTGTTCCCGTACTTCAGCAAACTGCAGCAGTAACAGAATTTGGCAGCTGGCTTCTTTCTGCTGCAAAATTTGGCTTGCATTTGGCTTGCAGCAAAAGTACGAAAACGACTTGCTGCGAATCTATTTTCATATATTATAATAGATTCAAGTACGGAAACAGACCTACTGTTATATTGATGGAAGTAGCAGCATTTTCTTTCGAAAAAGTTTGGCGTTCTATTTAAAATGGGTATAAGCATGATGTGACTCAAGAAACGGACAAAAAAAGAAATTAGCTCAACTATCAAAAATTTACACTAATTTATAATATATAATAATTTATAATGTACAATAATTTATATAGAGCTGGGTAAGTGAATTCTTCTTACCCTCAAAACACATAGGCCGCTGCTGAAACATATTTTATTCTAATATTGAATGCATTTCCCATCTTACCTAAGAGTCATGCAGCAGTCTTTGAGGAATTTCGAATGATTTTGTTGCAAAATCCTTTCCGAAATCTTAAGCAGGACAAAGTTAAGACTTATTGGACGATAGTCCTTTGGCTTAACATTAAAAACTTTCCCTGATTTATGCAACATACGATAAGCGAAGGCAAGCGTTATAAATCTCTCTGAACCATAGTAGTGGTACTTTCATAGTCTGCTGGATATCAGCAGCAAGGACGCCATCAGGAGCCGGGGATTTAAACGGCTCAAATGAGTTAATAGCCCTCCTCACTTGAGAATTAAATATTCTGAATGACGGTGTTGAGCTCGTAGCTTGCTCCATTTGTGCGTCCAAAAGAACGTTTAGAGTACCTGCGCTCGAACTAGTCTAAATACCCTCAGGGTTCATGATGCACCACATAGCCTTCGGTGTCATGCTTAAAACCTCACGAAGGCGATTTACCTTGTTGATACTCTTTGCCTTGCATACGGCATATTTAAAAGCCCTCAGCTTCGTTTTATACAGCGACCAGTCATTAGATTTTTCAAGCTATTGAAATCCTTCCTACATTCTCTTCGCTGGATGCTGATCTCAATGATTTCCGGCCAGCCACGTTGAACGATATGAACCTATTATCGGAGAATGAATACTCATGTAAAACCTTCCAGTCACGGAGAAGATGCGAGTGCCGCCCACTTCCCAAGGTAACGTGAAGAACCTCTTTATGG
This sequence comes from Nemotelus nigrinus, assembly GCA_947369275.1. NCBI lineage: Eukaryota > Metazoa > Arthropoda > Insecta > Diptera > Stratiomyidae > Nemotelus > Nemotelus nigrinus. Next base: position 99,547,643 of record OX376374.1, read on the forward strand.
TTTGAGTAAAAGAAGGTCGGTTCGCTGCTAGTATTGGCGATGAAAAGGTGGTGGGCAATGACGAAATCAAAAAGTTCCTCACCTCGGCCATTTGAGTAAGAGCTAGCCTCTACTTCATTACGAGCATTAGAGTCAGCCCTCAGAAAAAGAGGTCCACCAATTTTCATGGCTTAAATCATGTCCACCAATTTTCGTGGAACACCCTTGACAATGTCGCATAAATGGCTAGTGACATGATCATATGCCATGTAGCAGGAAACAAACCAGCATGATTTTTGATCGATTTTCACTGCAACAGCTATGTTATCCTTGTCACAGAAATTGTGTAGTAAAAGGACGTTAGTAGTTTTCTTGGCAACAATACAGACACGTGGCTTGTGTAAGCCGTCGGGTACTATCAGTCTGCATCCATTGGTACGTAACCCACAAACCGGTTGTTGGCCACCCATGGTTCTTGGGTTAGGATTAACTCTTTCTCTGTGCTAGACAAGCGAAGAAGCAGGACAGCTGATGCTGCTTTGTGGAGATTTGTAGTACCTTCACCATAATCCATTGTTGATAAGGGTTAGGTCGAGGTCCTCACCCTCGGACATAGAAGCTGCCCAAGCTCGTTCCTCTGCATCCAGAATCATGAGGCCCAGGCAGCTACCCAGCTCGGAGGTAGTCCCGACGCTGACCTCATCGGCATAGAGGATTCCGCATCCGACTCTTCCTCAAACGTTGCCCTTAGACAGGTGACAGTTCCTTCTTCAAGTAGTTCCCCGGTTATTTGAGCCACCTATTTTGAATCAGGCTTCATATTTATCGGATCTTCTGAAATAGAGCTCTTTGGTCTGTCCCTTCAACAGATCTGTAGAGCCAATTTCTTGACTCCGTATCTGATAACGCCTTTACAGGGCATCTAAAACCGGCAGTGCTTCTTCATTTATAATGAAAAGGGCCTTCCGTCAATTATCTACTATTAGCAGAAAATTTGAAACTAAAATATTTTTAGCTTCTGCCGAGCTTTATGCCTTTAATTTGTTAAAAGCTGAATGTGATTTTTCGATTTTTTGATATTTTTTTAAAAATATATGTTCGATTTTACTATATGCTGTGGCATGAATCGCAGATTTATGTTAAATGTCGAAAATGAAATTTTATATTTCCGACAAAAATGGCTGTACAGAGCGATGCAGAGCTATTATACCAAGATATCAATTTGATACGCATTGCTAAAATTGTGGATACGATGGATACGTTTTTGTTACTAATTTTGTAGAATTTGGATACGATATGAAAGTTCTGAAGCGACAGCACTGCATGTAACTCGATATACAAATAATCATATCTAATTTTATTTATATTATGAAGATAGCTGTAAAGACCTCGTCTAAATTCTAGATTTAACTCATACACTGTAATTATTTCAGAGCCTTCGATCTATTAAATAAAGCTATTACTCATAAATCTATTACTCATAAAGCTATTACTCATAAATCATGGCGATATGATGTTTTGGCCGCAAGTTACACAGAAGTATCTGGAATGATTCACGATTGACGAGTTTATGCTTATTTTTTGGATATTGTGGTGCTTCAAAAATTAAAATTGAAACTAATAGTTATTATTACCATCTTCTTATAGATCAGCATTGCCTTTAATTTGTTTTATCTAAAAATGTCTGGATTGGCATAAATATAGGAGGAATTAGACGAAAACTGTTTGAAAATCTTTGATGACAAAATGGTAGACAATTAAAGTCTCTCACAACTAAAAAATGTCTAATTAACAATCAGATATGGCAGAAAGTAATGCTTGGAAAACTTGACGTTTTATGCAAGTATGCAGCTTTATATTTCTATATTTAACGTAACTTTAGAAGTTTACAACCCAAAACAAAAGTAGTTTATTGCTCATTCAAATCCAGTCCAATCCTATCCAATCGAATATCCCTATATCAAGGGGTTCTAATGCAGTGTAATTTTATTATATCTTCACCTTTTTTACTTAAATTGTTGAAGGCAATTATGATAACCGACATAATCCGACAGATAGTAGCTGCATATCCTTGTTTCACATGGTATAAGCAAACTGGCAGTTCCTGTCTGCATCACACCATCCCTCAAAGCATTACCAATAATTCTTCTTCCTGTATTATATCCGTGTTCTTACACCTCAATTGGTTTTGTGGATCACGATAATTTGTTCACCGATAGGATCGCGTCGTTTGTTATAGATACTCTCGACGCCTGAAAACAATACAAAAAAGCCATTGCTCATTCTACTGGTAGAATCGGTAGAACATCACTGCACACAAAATAATGGTTTATTAGAAGATCATTAACTTTGTCTGGGGATTCGGCATGGTCAAGAAAGTGCACATTAGAACTAGGCACCTAGTCAAACATAAAATCCCAGAAATTATTACGATGCTGACTGAAGACAATGACGAAGACGACGACGCGGCGACCTCGCCGATGCGATGCTTGAACAAGACAAACCGCACAGTTTCGGCATCCTTTCTTCAAAAACCGATCTCATGTCATTCTGATCTCTGCGCAAAAAAGATACAGATTCTAAGATCTTAACAATCTACCGCAAAGATACGATAGTTATTGCACCTTATCTTAACGGTGCGTTTTTGTTTTAGGCGAAAGTGCAATGTTACACGATGATTCTGCTAAAAATCGAAATCAATTTTCGATATGACGAACGAGAAGACACGAAAATCGAACTTTCCTAATGTTATATTCGAAAATGCACTGAGTGAAAGAAGAAGGAATTCGAATTTTCCGTTTTAGTACTATACCTGTTCGAAGGCAAACGTGCATTTTATCAATGAGTTTCTCTGATTCTTATGCAAGTGCAATCTTTGGAATTTACTTCCACGACTTGTCCTCGCCATACAAAAAAAAAAAATGCTCATTCAGAAAATTGCATAGATAAATTACAGGTTGCTGCTGGCTTGGCACTCGCTGAGGAGGAAGTTGTGCATTACACGTGAATTTTTGCCCTGTTTAAATCGCCGACAATTCGCAATTAGACGGCGGCGCTCGAACTCATTCACAATACGCTTTTAAGCTTAAATCGTTTCTGATCGGATCGAGAAGAGCGAAAATACCGCAATCTTCCTGTCAGGATCGCGTTGCAGTACTTTTGTGTGCTCTAATTTGAATTGCGATCAGCTCGCGTACAATACTTGCTTGTAGAAACGAATCACAGAATTTCGTGGCGAGCAATTATGAATTAAGAAGAATGGAGATGGATATAAACTGAAATTAGCGAAAAAAGTGATTTGCATCCAATCAACACAGAAGATACTGACTTGCTTGCAGTCCAGACTTAGACTTTTTACCACTGAAATGCTGAGCGATAGGTTATCTCTATTGTTTTTAATTTAAGGAAAATAAATTGGAAGCTACGCAGAACGCTTGTACCAGTTGAGAAGGGTTTGATGAAGTTGATTAATTTGTTAATATTTTGCACTATTCGAGTCCCACAGGAATGAGGTAGCAAATAAAATGTAAATATATTATAAATCGAAGAAAAAAAAACGAATATTTCCACCATGATTGTATTGCTTGAAAAGTCAACGTAACAAAGAATGTTATGGAACATGTATGTGTATACACATTTTTGTCCAGGCTCAAGCTCCTACACTCAGAAAAAACATAGCGCCAATGATTATAACTTAATTACTTCTTCAGATACCATAATTTTTTTTTTACACAGATGTGTTCGATATTGTGATAAAATATAGCTTCTGACACCACAATGCATGATGAAAACTTTTTAGGGATGGCAATATGTGTTAAAGTTCTCAACGCCATTTAAAAAGTAAAATAAGAGATAAATTTTCACCGTTTCAGACAATTTCGGCATTTGGACAATTGTAGGCTATGGAAATTTCTATCAATTTCACTAAAATCTCATTTTTTCGCTTTGAAATAATTATATACAAATAAATATTGCTCTAACCCAGATTCAAACCCATAAACCTATTCTTCAAGAGCCGTTACTGTACCCGCTAGGCTACATGAGCTTATTAGAAAACCATTGCTATTTAGCCTATTTTATGTGTTATTATTATTCAATCTTGTTAGTTTATTTATATGTGCAGATATTACGTTTATAGTAGTTGATACTATGCTATATAAGAAGAAAGAAACACCAGATCCTCTCGTTTACTTAACCCTAGAATGGTACGGTAAATTTTTGGATGATTTTAGGCACATGTTTTTACTAATAAGAAGGCAACAATAGTATTATGTACATTTTTTATTTTATCATTAAACATAAAAAGATTATATAGCTTCTAGCCTCATGGCAGTCAGAGAGGAGAACTGGCTGATGTGTGACGAAATATATACTGCATGTGTGTAAAAATTACTCATGGGTACCATTCCAGGGTTAAGGAATATCCACACTCCACTACTTACGCGGCTAATGAGCCTATAAATAGATGCTGCAGTATATTCAATAGCATAAGTAATCTGTATTCTCCAACAGTCTCAAAATGATCCTTCAAATCCTCCCTTTTCTAAGCCATCCGTAACCCCTTATCCTAAGCTACATGTCAATGTTTTGTTTATTTGTTATTTATTATATTATTATTTATTTATTTTGTTATTTAAGTTTTCGTTCTATATTTATGTACGCATTGCAATTTGCAATTTTGCTTCTTTTTTTTTACTGTTTATGTAACTTGTACCTTGTTTGGTTAGTAAATAAATAAAAACTGGGACTATGTGAATAGCAGAAAAACCCATACTGTATAGGAATTTGGCTTGAAGCTATATTTTGTAGCTGAAGGTACTATTTACATAGCGCATGTGTTAAATGCAGCGCATGTTGGCACTGCGAGCTGGATTTCATAGCTCAAAGTACTGTATACATAGCATATCCGACCATAGATGCTGCGCTGTTACACAGACCTCTCTATTACGCACTATGTAGATTTTTTCAGCGCAGTATAAGAATATCCAAAGCTGCTATTGCTTGCAATTCTATCCTAATTTTGCCGCCAAAACTGAATCGAATTTGGCATACAATAAGTCCAATCAACTGTGTGAAGTTTGTTTCATACTAATAACTGCATCGGAAGTTGTAGAGCATCAACATCTTAATTTGTTGAGAGTTATTTCCAGTCACAAACACCACAGGTGCAGGATTGCCAGCATATTCATCAATCTTTCAAAAGAACCACCTTTTTAGGCCCATAAATATTGTGACTTTCAATTCGCCTTCTTGATCATAAATTTCAAGTGGTAAAGAATGGACAATTTGGTGAAAGGCTACCTTTTTTGTAGAATTTTGAAATTGGCACTTCAATAAGATGAGAATAGCATAAAATTTACAATGATTTTTTTTCTTTTATCAATCGTTTGCATTTTTTCTTTAGAAGTAAAAAAAATTCAAAGGAATCGACAGTTGAAATTATTGTTTTTAAGTGCCTGCCGAGACACAATACGAAATTTCACATATTTATTTTTTGTTTAGGTACTTTGCCCCACATGAAGTTAACAAATTCCAAAACATTATCATAATCAAGTTTAAACTGCGAACGATTTTCATTTTGTATACTTATTTTTCCAAACACCTTGCTTCCTCCGAAATAGAGAGGTACCTAGATATCAGACAAACCAACCCTGCCGTCAATTAAATTTAAAAAACTCTAGCGCACCTGAACCGCTAGAAACACTAATGTTCGAAGAACAGTAGAAGAATCGTGCAGATTTTGAGTGCATATTCTACCACACTAGCTGCTTATTACAGCCAAACTAATTCAAACGCCAGGTTTTACTTTGGTGTTATAACTCATATGGTGGAAAGGTTTCAGATATTACCAGTGGCATGAATTTCAAAGTTTATGAGAGCAACACTTGTTAATTATATTCGCTCTCAGTTGCTTATATCACAAAAATTTTCAAAGCAGCATCTCATAAAACATCAATGAAGAAAATGCTCAGTGCCTGCAGCACTGTAACTGAAGTTGGTGTTTGAGGCTGCGATCCGAAACATTTGCAGAACTTTGGGAATTGAAACATTGGTTATTTATTTTCATTGTAAATGTTTCCGGTATGAATACTAGCTGTAAGCATTTATTGATGCATAAGTAGCACAAATGACTCATGCTGGCAACCTTTTGCCAGTATCAAAGCCAATAATATATTACATCTGATTCACATTGTTATATTACACTCGAGGTTATAGGAGTATAAAGAATTTAAGAGTTACCTGCAGCAAGTTTTTTCAAATAATCGAAAACTTAATATTTCCTGTTTATTGTCACTACAATATCATTACCATTTGAAAATTCTACGATAAAACCGCTTAATAAAGATATTGCAATTAAACACAAAACCGACAATAGCTGGCAACCCTATAGTTGCTTTTCAACAAAATTTGGCCTGAATAATGTCTATAATAGGTTCCATTAATTGTATGAAATTCGTATTGATTTCATGACTGCACTGAAAGTTATAGGGCAAAAAGTTTTATTTTCCTGAGCGAATTTTCGAAACCAAAGACACAAAAATTACCATACCTGGCAGCACCAATCGAATTTTTCAACCAAATTTCTATCAAACAGAGTTTAGAGGAAGGTTCAGCTATTGTGTTAATTTAATGAAAATCGGGTTACTTATTCACATTTCATAGGGCAAAAAGCAGTTTTTTTCTTTATAATTTTTCAAGATGGCACCACTGGCACAGAGTTGCCCACAATTCAAAATTGCTTCTATCAGACCTGGTTCTACTTAAGTCCAATGCATTCTGTAAATTTCAGTTGTATCTGATTATTGGTTCGTGAGTTCCCGTGAACAGCAGTTTTTGATGCTAAAAATATAGGTTAACTGTGAGAGGGCTACCGTTCTTGTCCGACATGAAATTTCCAAAGTTTTACTTTGAAAGTGTAGATTAAGCATAAGATTTGTATACAGATTGGTTTTATTATAAGAAACGGACATTTTTTAGGATATTCGATGGTTTGAATGTTTTCACTTCCAAATTTTCATTTTTTCAAATTTAAGACACCAAAATTATCATAGCTGGCAGCTCCAACCGAATTTTTCAACCAAATTTCTACCAAACGTGGTTTAAAGTAAGGTCCAAGTACTGTGTGAATTTGGTCAAAATCGAACTATTGAATCAGAATTTATAGGGCTATCGGACCTGGTCCTATTTAAGACCAATACATTCTGTAAATTTCAATTAATTCTGCTTATCGGATCGTGAGTTTCCGTGAACAGAAGTTTTTGATGTTAAAAATATAGGTAAATTGGGCAAGGGTTACCAGACGTGCTCGTAAAACCATAACTTTTTTTTTTTGATCATGTAAACAAAACACAAAATTTACATATAAATGGCTTTGTTTTGAAGAAACTGCATTTTTTCAAGAGAGACGATGATTTGGAGGTTTTCACTTTCAGTGCCTGCCCTTGCTACAGAGTTGCTCGCACGCTCATTAAAAGCTACAAAAATCTACAACTAAATAATATCAATGTGCCCTGAAAGATTCGTAATGATTGAATAGCTCTGTCAAAAGTTATCGCAATTTAAAAATTTTCAAATTTTCCCGTTCTCTTTTTAGGCACCCAGCGCACAAGTGGGGTTAAAAAATTCCAAAACATTGTCCGATTCACATGTAAAACACGTTCGAAATTTATTTTGTCAACTTTATTTATGCGAAAATTATTTGTGTACGGAATAATAGGTATATTAAAAACATCACTAAAATGGCTGCCGGCGCCAAAGTGTTAACAATAATTGACATTTAGTGAGACGTGGACCTATTCTGCATATACACCAATGTATCCTGAAAGTTTCAGCTCAATCGGATGGCGCGTTCCCGAGATTATCTCACTGAAATTTTTTGATGATATATATATATATATATATATATATATATATATATATATATATATATATATATATATATATATATATATATATATATATATATATATATATATATATATATATATATATATATATATATATATATATATATATATATATATATATATATATGGAAATATGAATTTTTGGCCGAATCGATTTTAATACTAATGTTCGAAGAACATTAGTATTAAAATCGATAAAAACGATAAATCGATAAAATCGAGAAAAACCCTAGCGCATCAGAACCGCTAGAAATACTAATGTTCGAAGAACAGTAGAGGATTTGTGCAGATTTTTGAGTGTATTGTTATATATTGTCTTATATATTGTTGTTATATTGTTGTTATTGTCTTTTGAATTATATATTGTATGCATTGTCATATATATTGTTATATATTGTATATTCGCGATGTGAATACTTAATGCAAGCATTTATTGGTACGAAAATAACAAAAACACATCGTGCTAGCAGTCCTTTGCTAGCACCGAAGCCAAAAATAAGTCATATCTGCCTCACGTTGAAGTCACCTGCTCTGCGAATTTCATATTGATCTGATCACTGCGTTGGAAGTTATAGGGATACAAAGAAATTTAGGGTTACCATTCGCAAGAGCTTTCAAACTTTCAAGATCTTAGTATTTGGTGTGTATTTTCACTACAAGACCACTACGATTTGAAAATTTTATGATAAAATCGCTTACTAAAGCTATGTCAAAAAATACAAAAACAACTAATGTTCTTCGAACATTAGTAAAAAACTTTAGCGCGAATGAACTTCTAGAAACACGGATTTTCGAAAAAAAAGTTGAAGGAGTTTTGTAGATTTAGAATGTATGTTCTGCTAAAAGTGCTCCTTGTTACAAACGATCTCGTGAATATTATGTAACACTTTGATCTGATTACTGCATCGAAATTCATAGGACAAGAATGTTTCCAGGATTACCACTTACATGAATTTCAAAATTTAAGGGAGAAAAATACTTGGTGCGTATTTCCATTACAGGATGTTTATCATATGAAAATTTACTGGCAGCATCTCCTAATGCAACAATTTAGCGGCACTGCAACGAAAAGTCTATCGCGATTGCCTCAGCCGAGGTCATCATATCCTGTGAATTTTGATTTTACCCCATGACTACATCGGATGTTGCAGGTATAGAAAGATTTTCGGGGCTGACAGCCACGAAATTTCTAAAACGTGAAACGTTTGAGCATTTGTTATTTATTTTCATTATAGATGTTTTTTCAGATTATGAAATGTGGCATTCGTTAGCGTAAAGAAAACAAGAATACCCGGTGCTGGCAACTCTTTGATACCACCGCAGCCAAATGTATACCAAGTCTCTTAACGATAAAGCCAATCCACTTTGTAAATTTCGTTTTGATATAATAACTGCATTGTAAGTTATAGAGATAGAATGATTTTTAGGGCTGACAATTTGCAAAGTTTAAACATTTATTTTTCACTTTCGTTACAAGATCATTATCGTTTGAAAATTTAATGGTAGTCATATTTTGTAAATTTGCTATCGAAGTGGTCTTAAGCATAGTACTGAGTTCGAGTTCACGTGAAATTTTGACATGTCTCCATTATCTAGTCATTCTTTCGAGCGAAAATTTTGGCAATGGAGAAAAGCAGAGACAATGCTCATTTTTGACGGATAAAATGTCAAGAATTTCACTTTTCGATCGATTTTCTTATTTGAAAGACATTTGCACTGCTCCATTTTCAAATTGAAACACCAAATGTCACTTTTTCGCTCGAAAGAATGAACTGCACAAACTAAATTGGCGTGAAATGATTGGAGACATGTTTCAGTGCCATCTACGTTTTCAACGCGAAAGTAACTTCAAAGCAACTTTTCATGCTAAGAACTTAGTACAACTCTTGCTTATTTTCAAGCTAAATTTTCGCCAAAGCAGAATTCACTTGAAATTTTGTATGAAAATTTCACGTGAAATCGAACTCAGTACTATGCTTTATAATAAAATCAATCAGCTGTGCGAACTTCACTAAAATTTGATGACTGCAGCAAAATTTATAGGGTATAAACCATTAATTTTTTTGAGCATGCGGACATATAATTAGGTACAGTTTAAGCTTACTAGAAGATAATAGGTTAGTCGATGCAATCTGGAAAAGGTCAACAGGACAATAAAGCCCTGAAAACTCCAAGATTTTTAGCATACACGTAATAAGAAACACTTAAAAATTGTTTTAAAATTCATTTATTTAAGCAAATATTTTATGACATTAAAGCAATAAATTACAAAAAATATCAAAAACGTGTCGAGAAACTCCACTCTATTATGATGAAGCCAGAATCCATACGCAATTAAAGCATTACTAATTTGCCGCTCCAGAAGTTCAGTGGTGTTGGCAGAAAATAACAAAAGCATAAAAATATATTTTCCAGTCAGGCCAGAGCCATAATTTCGAGTCATATAAAGTAGAAATAAAGTTGGCCCTAGTATTGACCCTTGAGAAACATCGATATACATTACTTGTTGTTATAGTTCATAATTAAATCTTACCTGATTTCATCATAAATTCTTACCAGGATTTTTCTGTCTTTTAAATGCCGTTCACATGACGACAGAAATCACGACAGTTGCTGCCGCATGGTGTGAACGAGGCTAAAAAGCCAATGTCGAATCTCTTGTTGCAAGGTCACAGGCTTTCTAACAAAATGGAATGCTTAGCCATATCAAAGGCCTTCGCTAAATCAATAAACAATGTAGCCACATATTTATTCGAATCAAGCTCACTATTGATAAACTGTAAGGCATCCACTATTACTACTGAGTTTCATTTAGTTTATTTATCACAGAGTCCACATTTAATCGCTTATTCAAAACTGAAATTTTCTCTCTGACTTGCAGCTATTTTTTAATACCAGATACTTTAATATACTGAGTATGATGATTTAAATCTGGCCATTCGGAGTATTCTAGGTTAAAACTTGTTAACTTTAGTGGTTGCACAATCTAATAAAGTAGCTGAGCTTGAGATAGTTCTGGTAGGGTTACTATTTAGATGTATAGCATATTATTATAACTAGCATATACACAACAGTTTGTGTTAATGGCATCTATAATGGTATCGGCTACAACTATTCAATTAAAAAAAATGTGCAACGAATTTATCTAAGCTATATAGGTCAGCTTCATTACTACTAATCAATGTCTCATTAAGAATTCCTGCATCTAACTTGGATGGATGAAAATGGAATTACAGAATGTCCCAACAGAAGCCTAAACTCTCTCAAGTCTACAATCTTTTGTCTAACTAGAGGAGTGCGAATCTTAGCCTTTCTCATCTTTATTGAAATTAAAAACAAATTTAAATTGTAACGAATCTTACTGGTTTTTTTAAACTGACTATTAACAATTTGCCTGCCATCCTGTTTTTAGTAAAATAGAGTGTTTCTAATTACATGTCAGCTTGAAATCTTGGTTTTCCTACGACTTTATTGTCATGTTATTGTTTTAGAAGCGGCATCGGTTGGCCCTTTACCTTTTTTAATTACCATTGAATCAAGCAAAAAACTAATCTTAAGAGAATGACCCAGCAAACATAATACATGGTAATTAATTCATAAAAGAGTCATATTTTACGAATGTTTTTTTCGTTAACGAGCTCGCAAATGAATCGAAAACGATTCATTGGTTCTACTAAAATGGCCATTCGAGAAAAAAACATTTTTAACGATTCGTAAATGAGTTAGAAAAAATGTGGTTTTAGCGAGTATATATCACCTATATACTCGTTAAAAGTGATACATTTATAAATTATTAGCGATAGTTTTAACGATTTTATGAATTGAAAATGAATTAAAATTATTTACTCATAGTAGAGTAAATTTGACAGACTGGAAGAATGGCTGCTACAGACGAACATAAAACATCGTTATATAAGAACATTGTTCAGCACAGACGAATTCACAGTACAGTCGAAATAAACTGAAATTTTGTTTGGGATACCGCGACCAGCAAACTAGGTTAAAAATCTATGTAAAATCTGCTACTGAGCCACATAGGCCATAGGGCACATACACATTTCTTGCATTATTTATTGCGTCGGTCATCCTAAGCAAAATTATTAATGCGTATCGTTTTACGAACAGGCTCGGTTTCGTATGAGGGATATGTCTATTGATTGTCGAGAAACTATCGTTTTTAGTGAACGCTCATTAAATTGTTTGTTGGGGAGTTACTCGCATATCTAAGGATTCATTGAAAAATTAGGTTTTCTTAGTAAGCTACAAGTGTTTTTTATTATATGTCCGTAACTGCCTATATATATATATATATATATATATACATATGTATACATAATATTTTGAATTTTCGGGCAAAGTTATTCTTATATTAGTTTTCTTTTTTTCGTTTACTTTCCTACTTGTCAATACAATAAGAAACTAAAGACTGTTGTGTATGGACTAGGATTAAGTAATTTCTTGCATAGAATTCAACCGAGAGATTAAGATAAGTATGCCACTTTGCATGTAAAGTGACGTTAGCATAAAAATGCTTGCGAGTTTTACCAATTAGCAATATGATTTTATCGAATTACCTCCACCTATTCGTCAAAATGAGCTAAAATGTACATTAAAAAAAGTTTGACTTACCTTCAAGTATGTACTGACTTACTGCATACACCACAATAAAAAGAATGAATAAAATAAAGAAACAAGTTATTATCAAAGTTATCAATCTATCTAGTGTTCCAACGGAATTGTCACTAATTAATTATTCTGTTGGCGCTATTAGCTAACAATTATATTTTTCAATGGATTTTTCTTTCTTAAAATATTTTTGAATAATCGATTGCTGCGAGTAGGAGATGATAAGCTATATGACTCACTTTATCCCTGATTTGACTCAGATACTTATTCAGAGATACTTGGACTCAAAGTTCGGTGCGCAGTCCGTTGTCTGAACCTACGATTCAAATAGTGCTGTTAAATACTCTGTTAGGCTACCCCTAAACTCCATGGTAACAGCACTCTATTCAATAGTGATTTTCAGTGAAAATCACCTGTAAATTATGAAAATGAAAATTTAGCAAACACACTTTTTACTGATCATTCAAAGAATGATAATAATTGATCACCTTCCGGTTTATTCCCTTTTGAATATTGGCTGAAAATCGATACAATGGACGTACTGGAACAAACTCTTGAAATTATTTCAGCTGTTGTAATCTAAGTTTCTCTGTGTACTAATTTCTAATCCCACAGAAAAATACTGGAATGGTTTTTCTCCTAAAAAATATAAGCGATGCTGAAAAAATCCCTATTTTTGAGGCGAACTCCTCCCCAATCTGACAGCGTACACTGAAACGTCTAATCATAAATGCCACTCATGCATACATAAAAACCATACACTAGGTCTAATCATTTAAACATTTTCCTTCTAAGAAAGTCCACCCACGATATTGTGTAATGTATATACTCATGTATGACATGCGTACAACTAATTTTAGATTTCATGTAAGAAATAGTACCTGCAATGCAACAGGTTGCTTTTCTGTACTAACGGGTAAGACATGGTGACGTAAGAGCATATAAAGCAAATTTCGGTACGATAACGTTGTCACATCGAGTATGTTTTCTCTATCATGTAGGAAATACATATTGGCCCAAGCAAGACCAACAGAGGCCATGGCCAATATGTGTACACCCCCTTGGTGCGAGCTGGGCTGATGTTGGGCTCACTCCCAGCCTGAGTGGATTTTTGCCCAATATCTTGGGCCAATATGTATTTGAGGCATCACATAATTTGGTGATGAATTGGTACACACCTCAGTTAAAATCACAGTAATACAAGAAAATGGATACGAAATGGCCATCCCTGTACCCTAACATACTCGTATGTAAGTTAGCCTTTTTCAATACTCGCAGAACGGTGCTCCCTCACAAAAAAATCCGCTCAATACACCCCTCTCTACCGCACTCAGCACTGGAAAGTACTAATTCTCCCCTTATTTACGAGCAAGGCCCTGTTGCGCACACTAGAGGAGGAACGCTAGCGAGGCATGTGAAAAGGTAAAGTCAAATTTTCACGCTCTCAAAAAGGTAGTATCAAATTCATATGTGACTTTTCTGATCGTAGGGAAAGATCGCATAAAAGGCGCTTGCTTTGTATTTTGTATGCACACAAAACCGTGTGCAATGCATGTTAATATTGCGTTAATATGTTGTAACTAGTCAGTGGCGTGGCGTTCATGGAAGCAAGGGAAGCATTGCTTCCCTTACATTTGGCTGACATGAGTTTTAAATTAATAGTTTTCACTTCGAAATCGTGAAATAATCGCTTATAAACATTTATAAAAAAAAATTCTCAAATCAAATTGTGAACATCTCACAATTATTTTGATTCTGGTAACACCACAGAATCAAAATAATGAACGAACAACCACGACTTGGAAGCAATATAAAAATTGCATCTACGAGCATTTATTTGACCCCATATAGACTAGACTGTGACGTCATTAAAAAAAATGTGTCTATACAGTATGTTTGGAAGCAATGAAGATGTTGCTTCCAAGGGGAAATTATCTTCTCAAGAGAGAGACTCAGAGCGGAGCTGCGAACGCATGACTACTGTGGAACTTATTCCTGCGTTCCCCTCACTAGTAGCCGGGTAAATTGTTATTGTTATCATTTTGCTTTGCTTGTACAGATTTTTTTGTGAATGAAAAATGCTTGCTGTGAGCGAAATTGAATTACGAGATGTGGCAAGCATTGCCAGATGCTCTGGATTCGATAAGTCGTTTTATTTATGATTTATATTATGACATAATTTTTTGTGTGTTCTATTTTGTATGGAAACTTTTATGAAGGTGTTTTCAATTGGCGGCGGATTTTAGTTACTTATAGCCTATAGGATTTGGTAATAATATTTCAATGTAGTAATAGGTAAAGCTGTAGACTAGAATTGTGTCGAATTAAATGTGTAAAATTACTGTGTAAAATTGCATGATACTTTTGATTGATATTTGAAATAGAGAAAGGTTGAAATAGGTGAATGTGTTCACTTGTTCTGTGGGTCAATATTTTAGAATTCGTCAACTTATCTAATTTTTATATAATTGGATCTCGGTAATTTGCTGAAAAAAAACATCATCAACTAGGATCGATCGAAATCGAATTCGTAAATTGTCTCTATATCAAAGAGATGTATCTACTCGGTAGTTTGATCGGAAAATTAATAAATGAAAAACTCGGAACGGATTATCGGTTGTAATCTTAAACAAAAATAATTTTGCTGGTTATGTGTACTATTTTCGAGCGTTTCAGACATTTGGCGAAATATCGGATTTTGTTATTTAAATAATGCTAAAGCTGTGAACAGGCTTGGTACAAATAGTCCTTTTACTTTTCAAGTTTGTTTCCGGTGATTTGAAGAATTGCTGAGTTGTCAATATAAATATTCAGTGATATTGCTCACAGTTAGGAGAAATTGAGAAGCAATGAAGATTCTAATAAACATTGTGTGTCATTTAGGATGTCAAGAAGAACAATTACATAGTCATAATGAAGATGTGTATTCTAACAATAGGGGTAAATCACCTAAAGACAATAAATATTTTGACAATACATAACCGATAATTGCCAGCTCACTTGGACCAAGCAAAGGATTTTTCCGGCACATCAAATTATATTCAAAATGATCTCATTAATTTCAAAACGATATCATTGTAATGCAATTCAGAAAAGCAAATTCATAGCAATAATATTAGATAAAACAACCGATATATCATATCGATCACAACTTTCAACAACCTTCGGTTACATTACTTCTTTCGGTGCAGATAAAGATACTTTCATAAATCTCACTGATGTTTCTGATAACCAAAATGCGTCCCGTTCATTTAACTTTGTATTGCATGTTGTCCGAAAATTCAAAGCCTTGAGGAGCCTCTGTAATATCTGCCAAAACAACTGGTTTGCAAACATGTATAAAACAAATGGATAAAAACGCAATATATATTCATTTCTTCGAACATCGACTAAATTTGATTTTATCTAAATCGTGCAATAGTATACGCGAATGCAGAATTTACCAAATCTATTACTAGTTTTTCAACAACGACAATAATTTTATTTGCTTTGTATTTATTCGTCAAAAAATGCTTCAGAAATTAGCTCCGAAACGGTGGACTTTTAATGGTTGGTTATTTTTAACAATTTTTCTATAATAAAGAGCAATTAAAATAACTCGTGGAATATATAACGGAAAATGATAGTGCTATTTGAGGTGGAGAGATCGTTAATAATGAGAGTGGGCTTTTTATTTTACTTAAAGATTCTTAGTTTATTTTTCTGTTGAATGTTTAATGTAAAAAAAAAACATACTGATCGATATACTTCAGTCCTAACAATGTAATATACTGTATCATATTCACAAAATGGCAAAATTTGAAGATCAAAAACAAGCTTCAAGAAATAGTTTCACGGTAATTGGGAACGATTTATGGTTGATTTGTGAAACACCAAAACGTCGTTAAACAGCAAGGTGCATAATTGAATAAATGAGAATGTTGTATCATTCTTTACAAGTGCTTATGTCGAAATAATTGGTAGCATAATCGTTAAAATAAAGTCAAGGTTTTCATCCTTAAAAAGTTTCAGATGTTTAAATCTTTTCAATTCTTCGAAGTTTGGCCACTTTCAAAAATATTATATTTCTAGTTCTAGGAATGTTATTATTTTACTGATAAATATTCATATGGTTTCTTATTGTGTGAAGGACTGTGAACTTTTATTTTCATAAGAATACATAATGTCTACTCTCACGTCCCCGTTAGTAATTCCTTTTGTACAGGGGTTCTATTACACGTAACGAATTTGCGGAAAGCGTAATCAACCATGGACGTCAGCCATGGACATCAACCAATTGCTTCCCTTCGGTAAATTGTCACGCCACGCCACTGTAACTAGTATATACATATATGCATATAAACATTAAAGCAATTTGATTATCCCATTCGCAACGAAATTTTGATTGGATTGTTCACAATTATCTGAGATCAATAATCGCATAAGCGAGTTTAAGCATTTGAAGATGATTCATTTGTGATAGAAATGTTCTTACATTAAACGTTCATGTACATATATTAAATGAAAGCCAGATACAATAAGTTCATATAATTGTTCAATGTGTTCCCATACTAACGATGCTCCCCTAACGCCGGTTTCGCTTGTTTCACATATTCGTATCTCATTCTCACACTAATAAACAGAAGGTCAAAAATTGGACCATATCTCAGCTACGATTTCTAGTCCATTCTCTCTTATATCTGTGGTTATAACACGCGGAGTCGAGGTGAAAACACTATTTTGTGAAATTTTCAAGGATAGCTGCGAATGTATTGGCCCTCCTTTGATTTTATCATGCGAATTCATATACAATATATCAGAGGGATAACAGCATACATAAAGATCAAAATTATTTTCTGCATATTCTAGCTACTAGGCGCCATTCATGCGTAGGAGTATCTACCTGGAATTTGATTTCTATTATTCAGAGGGTTAGATAAATACATTAACTAAATCCCATTAGCTCACGTCTAGTCTACCGAAAACGAAGAAACTAATGTCTTATTTAATGTATTCTAAATTTTGATATGATACTTTCACTGAAACTATTTGTTTAATGAAATATCTGAACAAATCAAATTCCATAATTATATACTAGCGCCAACTCAAACACCCATCGTAAATTTATTATAAGCATCCCAATGAATAAATCCCTTATTCGAATCCTTTAGGGCTCCTAATCGATATCGGTACACCCACAAATTCCCAAAGCGATTCCTTAAATTATCACGCACCAGATCATGCATAAATATGAATTATATCAAAGTCGGGTCTTTCATAACTGATCGAAAACGAAAAACACAAAAGGATCCGAATCAAAAAAAACCTATGCATCGCTAAACGATGGCTCGGTTCGAATATGATCGATTTTTTTTTATAGAGAACTCAGGCCCGATTAAATAATGGCATATCCATTCTCTGACCCATAGTCATTAGTCTAATTCGATACCATAAAATTTTTCGGGTCGATTGAATGGATAAGGTGCATTATTAATTCTCGGGTCTAGTGCATTGCGACGAAAAGAAATTTATCAATTCAGATAACAATGATATCCTGTCGATCGGTAGCTAAAAACTATAGCGTGCAGTCGTTTTGCAAACAGTGTGATACCATTGTTTGCTGATAAATTCGATCACATATAGTATCTAGGTAGATGATATGTTCATTGATTATTCAGAAGCATGAGGATTCGATTCGGATTGATTATCAATTATTTTTCAATAGGCGATTTTTAGAAAAATAGAAAATTTTGACATGTGGTCCATTAGAGTGTATGTGGCTTACAGGAAAAAAAATATTTGCGAGTGAAAAATATTTGAAACATGTTGGGTCTAAAGATTTTGAAATTTTAAAAATTGAAACATATTTGGTATTGGTTATTTTTCTTTTAAAAATGATTCTTTTGAGTTGATTGTATAAAGGTGATGAATTAGTAATCGCTGTTCCCTTCTTGTCTATAATATCATAGTATATTGGCTCTAAAACCTTTCCAAGCAGAGAATATTTGATACGGGAATATGGATCATTTTGCGAAATAAGTCTCCGATAGTAGAATCAAATGCATTTGATTGTGTTTAATCTATTTATGTGTAGTCTGTTGAAGTTTCATGTCATGGCGGTAGTTACAAATAAAGTATTAACAAAATTGTCCCTAAAGTAATAAAATCAAATCTTTTCACCAACCTACACTACCACTTTTGCTTTTAATATTACATGGGCTCGTATCTGATTCTATCAGATATTTTGAAAGATAGTCGGTAGAAATTCCAAATATGTGCACCGTTAGTTTCGTAAAATTGATGCTGCAGTTTATCCTTTTTACTTTGTAACAAACTGCAAGGTCGATTAGATCTCAGCGCACCTATAAAGGATTGGAATGCTGGTAATCACAAGTTGTCATCACAATGTTTACATCAGCTAACACTATACGATTAATATCTAGGAACATAAATAGGGCAGCCGTAAAACTCGCCCTAAGCGAAAATATGCCGAAAGTATTCCGAAATCACATAAATTGATGACCCTCATACCATAGATCGCTTAAGACTTATTTGACAATTATTAATTGTCTACAAAAATTTACGATGGGAACAACTAAATCAATAATCACACCAGCTATCGTGTGATACATAAAGAAGGGTTGGTATTTAATCGATATGTTCGAGAGATATGTGGATGCATCGATGGATGCAAAGATTTGAAATCGAAAAGTGGCAAGAAGAATTTATTGCTGGAGTTGTATACATCTGATAGAGATCTAGGATGCTTCTGGATGCATCGTTGATTTTGAAGAGGTCCTTGTACCATTTCTCACTCGAACTCGTCCTTTCGTGGACAACGTCACAGCAGGTGACTGTCGAAAGAAATAGTGTTTTTAGGAAACTACTGTTGGCATCACTATAAATGTATGGCTATAAATTTATTTTTGAATTTTAAAATTACATTAAGAGAGTTTTGGCTAAGGCAATGCATTCTGATTCATAAATATTAAATTTATGGATGATAGCAATAATTCTAATGTGTGAGAACTTCAAGTAATTTTTTAATACATCCGGTGGGTTTTCCGGTATCCAATTGGTTAGAGTATTGTTTTCATTGATATGGGAATAAAAGATTTTTTCTAAACGTCTCTAAGGCGCCCATGAGAAAATTCGAAATTATTGTCGAATGAATAAATATAGCCAGTTAAATGAATACTAAACAATTTGTCTAGTTTGGGATAGGATGCAAGGCAGCATGTTGGTGAAGTTTTGGAAGGAATGAGAAGGAGTCTAATAGTCTTTAAAAAACATTTTTCATGAATACAGTGCAGTTTCGGAAAGGTAAATCGATTACTAAGAATAACCTTGAGATCTTCAAAGATTTAGAAATAGGCATAAATCAATTCCCACTTCTAACTATAATATTTAATACTAATATAAAAGTATCCTGTAGTATTTAGACTGTAAGTAAAGTTTTTGGGTGAATCTTGCATTTGAAATTCATGGCTTTCAAAACTAAATGTTTGGATTTCGGAAGAAGGTTTAACAAGTACCAATAGTGTCGTTAGCTTAGAAATTAAATAAAATTACAAGAAACTTAACATAGAAATTAAAATATTTTATTTTTACAAAGCCCTTGATGTAAGAATTTCCCTTGAATGTTGCAAGTTTTTTCAAAAGCGAAGCTGCTGCATTTGCTCAAAATAAAATTTTAATTAAAAACTAGACATGCTTATCCAAGCAAAATAACACGTTTTTCTCTCAAATTTTATTTGCTTCTAGATTTCGATTTACGGAAATATTTTTTTTTCTTCAATGTTCGGCACTGTAATGCTGCCGATCAGCTAATAAATACTGTTTGAGCCTAATTATGAGCAGAATAGTGTTTTTGTTAACAGTTCCTTTCCACATCACCTTACGCTATGAGATAGGACGTTTTTTTTAAAAAAGAGTTTTCCCCTGTAGGCTTAGTCCTCAATTGCCAAACTAAAAGTGGTAAATTATGCTGGAGTTAAAATCAATGCAACACACCATTGTTGCCATGCTTTATCGGTGGAACGAGTTACAATCACTGCAACACAACATTTACCGTCATCTGTCACTGGCTATATTAACGAAATTGTTGTTTGATAATATGGATACTTTAAAGTCTCGGAAAGTGATATTTGTGAGTATTTTATCATTTCAAAGCTACAGAGTATATTGCAAAGCCAAAATGAGACAAAAAAAACAGAATCTGATTTTCATTTGCATATGACATTTCTCATTTCCCGGACGCTCATAGGAACAGGTGGAATGAAATATTTTCAAAAATGTTGTTTCCATGCCAAGTTGGAGGTTTGAGCAATTTTTGCTGCCCAACAAAGTTTTGTTGCATCATTGTAACTACTCTCATACGTTCTCATGTGTTCAAACTCGTTTTGCTGCGCAATAATGTTGTGTTGCATTGATTGTACCTCCAGCATTAAACAAAAACATATAAATTATTCGCAAAGTCTTCAACTAAACAATTACTATTCAATTCGAGGACAAGGCTCTTTTCTATAGATAAAGCTGCCAAATCTACTAATCTTTCTTGCGTCATCGTGGATCCTAAATAATAAATTTTCATAATTTTTAATTTCGAAAAAGATCGTTCTCCCGATGCAACTTCAAAGCGATGACACTATTGGGAAATATTCTTTAATTAACGTTGTTAGCGTGGGAAAGATTTGTCATATTAATCACGGTTCCCTTCTTGTCTATAAATCAGCATAGACAACGTATATCGTCTCTAAAGCTTATCAAAGCCGAGAATATTTATATGGGTAACTCGATCGTTTTGCGGAATCAGCCTCCGAAAGCGATCATCCCGCAAAAACAATTCCAATTTGATTCTGCTTTCGGAGGCTGATTCCGCAAAACGATCGAGTTTCCCGTATCAATATTCTCGACTTTGATAAGCTTTAGAGACGATATACGTTGTCTATGCTGATTTATAGACAAGAAGGGAACCTTGATCACAAATCAATTACCTTTACAGAACGCTCAGTTCATTGCAGCGTATTGAAATATGCTACACAGAACACTAAAGTGATCTTGCCTCAATGCACGTACCACGATGTGTGCATACACCCCATTGCAAGCATCACGCAATCGATGGTCGTAAACACTTTGCAATAAATGTTCCCGAATAGCAGCGCGGACGCTGCTCAGCTCACCGCGTCTTCCTGAGTAGAGAAAATCAAAAACCCCTCGCTTTCTCAGCCGCTAAATGGCCCAGAAATATTTGTGAATGGACGCAGCATGATTTGTAGCGTACTCTGTTTGGTTTCTATTTCGCTACAGAGCTTGGAGCTGGTATGCTTTGGGTGACTGAGTTTAGGATGTTATTTGTATGTATGAATACTGTATGGAATTCGTTGTTTAGCATAAGATGTTATTTGTACGTTTCGTTTCTGTAATGGATTTATTACTGAGTTCAAGAGTTTAATGTTTCTTCTGATTTGTCTGTTTGTTTGTTTGTGCTGAAAGTGCATAAGTTAGTATTGGAATGATTAAAGAATGGTAGATGCTTTTCACTTAAAAAGTATAAGAGTATTAACGTACGGCATACAACGTGAGGTTATTTCAACCCCAAATCTTAAAGACAGGAAGCTGATTTTGTGGAAGAGGTATGAAAGCATTTTTTGAATAAATGGTTTGTTTTTTATTATTGCTTGTTGATACAAAGAATAAAAGAAATATTTGAGCACGTTCTGTTTAACATATGTATACACAGAATAGATAAAATGCTTTATGAGGCAAATTTAACCCCACCTTGTAAGGGTGAGGAATTATTTTCACGTTGTTTGCCGAAGGTTTAATTCATTTTGGCTTGAAAATTGAATTTCACCATAGAACATCTACTGCGGTATATTTTTCTCTTAGACTATTTGAATAGATAAAAGTACTTTATAGATTCGTGGTAACCAGCACCACTAATTTTCACACTTTATTTAAAAAAAAAAAGTTCTAATTTGCAATATCTTGCATTGTAATTTGTAATCTTGCATCATTTGAATATTACTGAGATTGATGGTGATCATAATGAGTAGAAAAGTCACTTAGTCAAACAATTGGAAATTGAATGCAACTTTTGATGTATTTGCTGCGCTGAAATTCCTACTTGTTTATTCTGGAAAACTATGCAAAAATATATCTGCTTCCCCGAGTCTTAAAGACACGAGCCGCCACTGGCAACTGGGTATTAAAGCTAAAGATAAAGAAGTGCGGATGATTCCAGGGATATCATAGATAGTTATAGTTTTTCCGAAATTATTCCGCATCCATTCATCTTGAGCTGAAGGCAAATATCTTTTAAAAGGTCCGTATAACGATACGCCAAGTGGCTGTAATTTGTGAGTGCAATGTGGAGTAAAGGAGAGCATTACCAAAACCCTTTTCTTTAGCTTTATCTAGTGTTGGTACCGATAAGTGTGAAGAATGGTGTTCTAAAAACAACAGAACACATTGTTCTTTACTGGGCCTTACATGCTTGATAAAATGCTGCATAAATATGAAAAACTCGACATTTGTGATTCAACCGCTAGAATTGCCAGTGCCAATACAATCAGTGGGATCATCTCGAATGAAATGGTCTGGATATTTTTTGCTTGGAAAAATAAACATTGAAAGAATCGCCGAACCTGTAGCTGAAACCGCTACTAAAAGGGTTACACTAATTCCACGTTCACCTGATGTTACTGAACCAACATTTCATTTGCCTTTAGCGGTAACTATTTTTTATGGTTTGGTGGCGGTCGATACGCCAGTTTCATCCGCATTCCATATGGATGAAGCTGTAAATTTAAATCGGTCCATAGCTTCTGCTAATTTCGTATAAAACTCTTGTACATTAGATTTGTCGAACGATGTAACTCTACTGAGACCTGTTGTTCAGGTTTTCTAATGGAGAGACTTGTTTTTGCACTGAAAAAACACATAGCGCCAGACGCCATAATTTATAGACGCCATAGTACATGGCGAAAAGTACATATAAGCAGACGCTATGCTTATAGCACTCTACGCCATGTACTATAGTCCTCCACGCCATGTACTATAGTAGTACATAGCGTGGAGGACTATAGTGCATAGCGTGGAGGACTATATTACATAGCGTGGAGGACTATATTACATGGCGTGGGGGATTATAGTCAAATATATCAAACGATTCTGAATCCGCTTGTAAAGTTGAATTTATCAGTGAAATCTATCATTCGGACAATTGTCATTACGTTCGAAATTCAATAGCAGGTAGCAAAATCACAGTGAATATCTATACGATTTCATGAGATCATTGTCATACATTGCCATGTATAGACATACTCAAACGTCACTTGCTGACGTTTATACATCCCCTCACACAGTATGGCTGCGAGCTACAATTGAAGTGACAACTGAAGTCATATTACATGGCTCATGGTACCATGCAATATAGCGTATGGGGCCATAATTTCTGCGCCATGTAATTATGGTGCTGGGAGTCATACTGCATAGCTCAAGGTACTATGCACATAGCGTGTAGGACCATAAATGCTGCGCCATGTTGCATAGGACCATGCGCTTTGTAGATTCTGACATTATGGCGCTGGGAGCCATATTGCATAGCTCAGAGTACTATGTACATAGCGTATGGGGCCATAAATAATGTGCTATGTTACATAGCTCTGGATGCCATGTGGTGTGAAGAAAGTAGACATTTTGTTGATATGCCATGTTTCTGGCACACTTATTTCATATTTAATAGACAGTCATAAGCCATGCTTCTTCAAACTTCTTTAGGACCTATGTCGTAGAAAATTAGAGCAAGTTTAAGCAAGTATTCTGCGAGCCTGGCTTCTTGTTCTTTATTAAAGATATGCCTTGGACTACCATAGCCAAATCTCACGTTGTCAGAGCCATTATTCATTCGTTTAATAAATCTTTTTTATTTACTTAATTCAAAGTCATGAAGTACCTGTCTCAATGATTTATTTTCTTTAATAACTAATTCTGCTGCACGTTACATTTGCACAGAATTAGTTCCACTATCAGACTTTCTTTTATAGTTGCGCGTATTGAAATAATAAAAAAACGTTTTTAATAATCATCAAAAACCACTAAATCACATATACTAATGAGGCATGTTTAAGCCTGATAAACGAAGTATCACTGGTCGAAACTAAAAAGAATAATAATGAAAAATTTTACTTACGTAACAATTTCAAGACGTAGTCATCTAACTCCTACTAGCAGCATCGCCTGACTACCAGTGGTACCTCGTATGCCTCCCACGCCCCCTTCTTCCTGCTCGTATAGCTAGAGATAATGATACGTCACTAGTTTTTGTAGATACTTGTGGTGGACCTTTATACACGTGGACCTTTAAGCCCCGTGCTACTCTAATATCTGGACATTTTTACTTTTTCTAAAATCTTTGACCGTACAACATTCTATTAGTTTCTTCACTTGAGATACGCGTCAAATTTTCACCCAAAACTGAATTGCATCCTGTCACAGCTTCTGTTAGCATGAAACTTGCCATTGTTAAGGCTCATATAATGCGTCTAAGCGCTAAAGACTGCGAGGCTAGAAATTGTGCGAGAATTAATAAACGTTTAAGAAGATTTCTCCAGTGCTCACTTTCCTCTGATATTTGATGTTGAAGGGAAAAGTCTGTTGTTTTCTCTGTCCTCAATCCTAGCTCTAAGTTCATCCATAATTTAAAGCTCGGCATGTGAACTACACTAGCTTGATGCGTCTTTGCATTTAAAATCAAGTAGCAAGCTGTCTTGCAATTTTTTTAACAATCTTTGGCTGTGCTGTGGGCAACATTTTCTATTTTTAGTGACAGAAAAATCGAGTGTTTTAATTTAGACGGGGTCTTTCTATACAATAACTGTTATTTTCTTTTTCAGTGTGGGTTATCAACACGGATCCCCAAGATCTGATTCAATTGGAAAACTACTTACCTCCCTTGACATCGAAATGGAAGAGCACGGACTTGAATTATTTGGAAATCTAGCATCTAGAATCGTAGAAAGATTTTTGGCTACCGATTTAAGGATGTGAAATTTCCAGAGCACATTAATCTTTGCATAAAATAAGCCTGTGTGATTTTGGCTGAATGTGCGGGTAGCACTTGTGGCTATGACAGGTACCTAAACTGAAAACCTTTAAATTTATGACCTCTCTGACATTTTTTTTAATTTTTAGAGAAAAATGCAAATTTTTGTTAAACTTCATGCTTTGGCTACAAAGTCAAATAAATGTTTTTGGAATTCCTCTTTTCATAAGAGTAGTAACCTTTCAAAAACTACTGTTAGTAGCTCTCGAAATTTGTGTTCATCAAAACTGGCAACCCGATAATCAAATCCGGTTGAAATTCACAGATTGTATTAACCTTGCTTGAGTAGCATCCAGTCTGATAGATGTGATCTTGTAATATGTCCAGCACTGTGGCAGTAGTGCCATCTTGAAACATCACTAAGAAAAAAAATCTGGATTTTGATCTTTAGACTCGGGATTCGGTGACCAGATTTTGATGACATTCCCACAATAGCTGGACTTAGAGCCTAGACACACAGGCACTTAAATTACTAATTTACTAATGATCATTTATACCTAAATTAGTGATTTAAAAGTACCTGACACACAGCCCTTGCGTTAATGATGAATACTGTCACTGACTATCTGTCACTCAAAGAAACAAGTTTTTGTAAAATGGAGAAATTGAAGGAGTTTTCAATGTATGTTGCCTCTCTTATGTGCTAATTAATAAAGTTGAAATAGAAATCGGGCAAAAACTACATTAAAATTGTGTATATATTTTGAAATTTTTTGTATAGTGTTTCCGAGACAACTAGTTTGTTGGTATCCGACAGCAAAAATGACAAGCGCTCCCCCATCTAAGTACTAACCGCGCAAAACACTACTTAACTTCGGTGATCTGACGAGAACCGGTCGTTCCAGTGTGGTATGGCCGTATTTAATCTGACGTATCAAAAAAGTTGTCTTATTATTTTTTAATGGGAAAATCGATTTTTTAATAGGGAAATTTGTATTACATCGGGCAACTCTACTTCATTAAAGATTAATTACGAAAGTGTGATGATCATTAGCGATTTGCTAAATGATTGATAATTTGGTCATTTAGTGGTGATTAGTCCAAATTACCATATGACACACGGCACTTAAATGATGATTTACGGCAAATGATCATTAAGGCTGCGCTGTCTGTCTAGGCTTTTACTCTAAGCCAAGTTAGGTAGAATTTTGGTTGAAAAATTATGTTCGCGCAGCCAACTGTGTTGTTTTTGAAAAAAATTGAAAATTCGCTCAGCTACCTAAAACTTTTTTGCCCTGCCAGTGTAGTCATGAAATCAAAACAAAATTCATATGGCAAATCAAACTTAAAATAAGCCAAATTTTGTAGGAGTTTGGTTGAAAAGTCATGAAAGGGTTTTTTGTCATATCTTTACCTGATGCTATCACTAAATTTTCAAATGGTAATGATCTTGTAGTGACAATGAAAAACAAATATTTTTACTTTGAATATTTGAATAGTTTTGCAGGTGGTAGCCCTAAATTTCTTTGTACCCTTATAGCTTCCAATGCAGTCATTGGATCGAAACGAAATTCGCAGAATGGGCTGACTTCAACGTGAAGCAGTTGTGATATATTTTTGGTATTTGTACTGACAAAGGATTAATTTTCCTTTCGTTTATTCGTATTTTATATAATGCCAATTTAGTTTTAGGGCCATCTCGTTACCTATTTTCTTAAATTTTGCTTTTAAAGCACCCCTGTATGATCCTCTAAATTATTGAAATGAGCATGTTCACCATAGCCAAAACCTCTTTGCACTGTACGGTCTGATTGCGTAGTTGTAAAATAATCCTTTCATCTAGAGTTTTTTTCAATTTATGGAATTTATGTTACCTGTTGCTGACTCCTTATTATATAGTAAGTATTATAAAATTTTCCAGTATAACTGAACATTATAATAACTGAACATTCATTAAAAATATTACTACTAATACTTTCTACTTTTCTGCTCAAACTGCAATCCATATTTTATTAAATCCAATGTTAAAGATTATTAAAATGGAAAACATTCTAAAGTATTTGAAATATGAAAATAAATATTATGAATGCAAAATAAATATTATATATTTGATTATGAAAGCAGGAAAAAATTGAATCCGATTAGCTTAATTAAATATTTGGTGTTAAAAGTATCGAAATCCAATCAATCAGTTGTAGGGATTCAGTTAGTGGTGGAACTGAAATTTACACTAAATAAATAATAAGCTATCTAATACAACCATCATTGAGCTAGTAAGTAGCCCGTGGAGTTCCCCTAAGATTCGGAACGCGTTACAGAGCTCCTCCCGAAAGTATTGATTATTTAATTTTTATCGATATTATCATAATTTAGGATTTCTAAGCTTTGTATTTTCTGTGCGAAAATCTAAAAATACATAGTTTATAAGTTCACATTTTTTTCACGAGCCATAACTGTAGTCCATAATACTTAAAATCTCAAATAAAGATTAGCACATCATCGTGTACATTGCTTACAAAATCTTCGTCTGTTACACAGATGACGATAAATGGAACAGGTGGCGGGCCTTGCATTCTAACCAGGATTTCTTCAAAGCCAAGCGTAACCGCGGTGAATTGAATACTATATAAAATATTGTTATTTCGTAAGAACTCTTCAAACCAAACTGAAAAACTACACACTCGAGACAAGTATGATAAAAGGGAATGGAACGAAACACTGAATAAAAGTATCCTGACGATGGAAAAATCTAAAGTCGACATTGATCAAAAATGAAAAGTAAAAGAGTTTCTCATTGGTGTCCCGTTAGGTGATCAGTGATCAGCCGACTGATGCTGGGAGGAAACATAAAAGAAAAAGGGTTTCCTTTTAATTATATCCATGGAAACACGAAAACAACATCCGGAAGGACCGAAATCGATTTTTCGTAGTGGGAAAAAACTCCATCACTTCCAGTTTCTTAACACGTGGGTCGATTTTTTCTCGTGTCGGCTGCTCATCATTTCGATACACTCGAATGAATCCTTCGCCTGATGTTGAAGTTATGGCCCGCTGCTGATCACATTTTTTCGAAGTTCGGATTCTGGCTTATGTGACAACGAAAAAATTGAGTTTTGAAAAGTGCGAGTGTTGAAGCTTTGATATGTGTTTTGGAAATATGTAGAGTCAATGCAAATTGCGTGCATAAAACATTATTCTCGTTTAAGTCACCTGTTCGCCGTGAGCATCTTCAAGATTTCGGGATTGGTGAATTTGAGGAACACGAGCTCGTGGGTGGCCCTGTGCTGCTGGACTTGCACCATATTGCATTCAGTTTTTCGTCATCTTAACCAAAACACCTTAACCAAAAATGCTAAAGTCTGGTCATCGATTGAGTTCTGGTGTTTGGTTTGATGATTTTTTTGATAAGTTTCTGAACTTTGATTTGATCTGGTTGAACATATGTTGAAAGTTTTTATTCACGTTCAATAATCCTGTTATGTTCAAAGTCAAGGTTTTTGTTTTGATTTTTCAGCATTTGACGTTTACTGTTCGTTGTTGTTTTCAATCAGTTCCATTCCAATTTTGTACTTTTTGATTTATGGATCTATAATGTAGATTGGAAAAGCTAAGATCTATATTTGTGAAAGAAAACAGTGAGCATTTGAGGAAAAAATATATGTCTTCTGAGTCTCAAACAGTATGCATAAGATTTTTTCCCTTTTGGTATATCCAATTAACGAATTCAGGACTGACGTAGCTCGATTTTCATGAAAAATTATAAGTTTTAGTTTATTATACTAGTTGAAACTTAGTTTGATGTAAGACCGAACCAGATCTAATACTTTACTTTATCTTCAATGTGCAGGAATGAAATTGAGTTTTTTTTTTTGCCCCAAATATACAAATAAAAATGTAATTTTGACGTTTGTACATGTCTTTAGATGTATTATAATTGATGACAATGAATGACCAGTTTCAAAACTTTTATGGTGGGGGGATCTGGCAATTCTGATGGGGATTCTTATGAAGAATAAGATTGTGTAGATTAAGAACATCCAGTAACAGCACAAAAAGTAGTATCAGTGGTGATTCAGAAGATAGGCAATATAACTAACAAACCATTTCACCACAAGATATTTCAGAAATCGTGAAATGCATAAGATAAAAATTGGATCCGGATAAAATCAAGGCACCAAAAGTTAAAAAAAAAAGAAACGGTGGGTTGTTTATGTAAACAGAAATTTAAAAAAATAATAAAAATCTTCTCCCCTGTCTGAGTAGAAACAAGGGCGATGGATATTCTGCGGCGAGCACTAAAGAATGGCTTTCGACTCTAGTATTATTTGGTCATGAAAAATAGTTAAAAAAATGAGTCAATAAATTAGTCAATAAATATTTTAAAAATAATTTTGGACAGAAGAATTCATTGTCAGAAGGTGCAATAAGTGTCAATAATACGGCCATATAAACAATTAATATTCACGCCAAATGAACGCCGAACACAAAACATCCAATTCAAATATGTCTGACTTTAATAACCTAGAGTCTACATTGGCCATGAGCTCTGCCATATGCGATGGCAACGAATGTCAGTTTATGGCATGTCATCTGATGCCTGGGCAACGGCATGTCATGCCATATCATTTTGAAAATATCATTCAGCAGTGAACATATGCCCGCTATCCGGTGTTATAGAGCACTGAGAAGGTTAGAGGAAGCGGAATGTGAGGAAAGGCGCAAATTGAGGCAGAGGCGAACATATATTTCCATAAGCAATCTTTTTTTTGTATTCGTTAGGGTTTTTAACACTATTTCCCTCGACATCGCCATTTTGAAAATGAGCAACTGTCAGAATATGGCCATGCTTATGATTAGTAATTGCGAAAAACAATTATTCCTTATTGCGATCATAAATGATTTTGCAATTAATAAGAATCTATTACCAATTTTATTTATTTAACTTTTTTATGTTATACATCTACGAAACGCCTGTAAAAGCAAATTTTAGATTTGTGTTTCTTCACATCAGTCGAGCGTCGAATAGAGGCTTTTTACTGGAAAAGGTATTTTACTCTAACTTAAATCACTGTTAGAGCATATATCTAAAATCCTCTAGGGTCAGTGCTCTGTAAAAGGAAATAATTTCTCGACAATTTCATGCAAAATCTTCAGGTATTATTGGCGGCCGGCGGTTATTTAAGTGATATTTTAAATATACATATTATTCTGTCAATAAATAGCTTTTGCAAAAATAAAGTTTATGGAATGAATTTTGAACGTGTTTTAAATGTGATTATAATAATATTTTTGAAATTTTGAACCCTATGTGTACGCTAGGCGAAAATTTGATAATTTTTGAATTGCGATAACTTTTGACCAAATTATCAGATCATTACGAAACTTAAAGGGCATATTGATATTACTAAGTTGTATACTCGTGTAGTTTTTTACGGACATGCTGTCAAACTGCAAAAAAGCAAAAACTGCTTTTTGCCCTATGAATTCTGATTCAGTTACCAAATTTTCATGAAATTGACACAGTAGCTGAATCTACTTTAAGCCGTGTATGATAGAAATTTGTTTGAAAAATTCGGTTGGTCCTGCCTGGCATGGTAATTTTAATGCCTTGGGTTTTGAAAATTCGCTCAGGAAAATAAAACTTTTTGCCCTATAACTTCCAGTACAGTCATGAAATCAAAACGAAATTCATATAATAAATGGAACTTATTATAGGCATTATTCAGAAGGAATCTGGTTAAAAAAACCAGGATAGGGTTACCAGCTATTGTTGGTTTTGTATTTATTTGCATTATCTTTAGCAATTTTCACATGGTAATGATCTTGTAGTGACAATAAACAACAAATATTAAGTTTTCGAAAATTTGGCAATTTTTGCGACTGGTAGCACTAAATTTCTTTGTATCCCTATGACTTCTAATGCAGTCATCGGATCAAAACGGAATTCGCAAGGTAGGTTTGATGCTAGCCAATGGGTTGCCAGCGCGAGGCGTTTTTTGCTTTTTTCGTATCAATAATTATTTACATTATTACATTATTGAAACCGCGAACATTTACAATGAAAATAAGTTACCAATGTTTAAATTTTCAAAGTTCTAGAAATTTTTCGCTCCCAAACATCTTTCGTTTTTTGGTCCCAAACATCTTTCTATTCCTGTAATTTTCGACGAAATCATCGGATAAAATCGAGACTGATAGAGTTATTTGATTTTGTTGTGAGGCAATTGTTTTAGTCGCAGTACTGGTAAAGTGTTGCCAGCACTGAGCATTTTCTTTGTTTATGTTACGTTATGAAACTTTCAAAATTTTGCAGTGTTTGGCTTTCCTAAATTTTGAAATTTATGCAAGTGGTAGTCTTGAAATCCTTTCCACAATATAAGTTTAAATGCATTGTTAAGATCAAAGTGGTTTTGCCCTCGAAACAGGTTGGAGCACGTTCGGTAGAATATACACTCAAAATCTGCACGATTCTTCTATTGCTCATTGAACATGCGCTAGAGTTTTTTGTATTTCATGCATAATTTTCGATACTAAAATTTGGCTAGTGTATTCCATAAAAAAATCAATGATTTATAAGTGGCAAATTATTCAAATTTCGATATATTTTCGAACAATCAAAAAAAAATTGACTGACAAAAAACATTGTGTTTACTAGCGTCCCGCGGCAATTTTTGAAGGCTAATTTAGTAAATCATATCCATATTGTATTATCGACATTGCATAAAACATTCGGCCATTCGATTTTCATGTAACATCAATCCTTTAGCCAAAAGCTTAATTTCTCCGTGATCAGGTTGATTTAAGCCCCCAACAAAATACCGCACCTCCTTTTCATTTTAATTCGCCATTTTGTATTACTTTCCACAACAATCTTCATACGTAATATTTGTATGTAATATCTAATCATCAATGATCAACTTTCTTTTTTGCTCGCAAACTGCGTCCATAGCCAAACCAATTGTGAGGATTTCGAATAGTGCGTAAAGACGCCACGAGCAAATACACCTGCTCGAATGGCACATGCCTCCCTCGGAGCCTTTGAATGCAAATGCCTCTAAATAATTTAAAAAATTTACGATGACATTTTACACTTATTGGAGGCATTGTTCTCTTCGCAATTTTATGCTTCTCGATCCGATCGGGATATGTTCGCGGTCAAAGGACACTTTTTTCGATGTCCATGTCGTATGACATTTGTCCGATCACCTGATATATGTATGTATGAATGCGTTTTGTAGTGACCGTTTGTGAGTTAGATAAAATCATCTGAATGAGGTCATTGATGTCGAGGAGGTAGTTTGGACTGTTTGAGTCAAAGGCTATTGCCATTATGCAGAGGGAGGCTGTTGAAACGGAGGCTGGTAACTGGCAGTTGTTTGGGTATGACAACTTTGGTGAGAGAAGTAATAAAAATAAATGCTGTTTAAAGCAAGTTAATCACACATTTCGTGCAATGGAATTTGATTCGAAAAATCAACAATTTGAGGATCTCCTGTGGATAATATCGAGTCGAGATGTTAGATTTCTCATTTAAACCCGATGCTATCTGACAAAGAAAATATCATATTCAGCTAACTGTGCTTTTTGTGAATCGACTTCATATAGGATAAATCAAACGAAACTCAAATCCTTAAAACAATCTAATCGAAATGACCACCCGTTAGCAATCGCTCAAAATGCCAAATACTATCTCACTAAATCCTAACCAAAAATCAATACGCGTAAAGTAATCTGTTATACAATCCTAAAACAATGTTAAATCAAAGGATTTATACCGGGAGGTCTATGGTGTCCTTTTGAACGTACGCTAAGCGGACAATACATCGGACACATCTTTGAGTAGCCAGCAACTGACCGCACTATTGGACCACACTAAAAATTATTGAGTTTCCGAAACGGGAAAGCAAAGTTTTGAAAGTAGTAAGGAGCTGATTTTTTCGATTATCAAAAACAATCTAGTGGTCTCTGCCCTTTGTTGACTGCAGAAGATCGTCCGTGGCTGTCATGAATTCGATACAGACTGGTCATTGCGCTTTAGATGTGTTGCCGTTGTGGTTTGTTATCTCGTTTGTTTAGCACAAACTCCTGAGTAATTTATTACCGAATTGTGCATATGACCTCAACACTTCGTCTGTATGGTGAGTTGCATTGAACGGCCACACTGGTCACTCGAATTGTCCTTTTGATACCTTGTGATCCATTGGCAGTCTAAAAACTCCTCAGCGCATGAGCATTTAAAATCTAGAGTTACACGATGTGAATTTGAAGACTTTAGCTTCTTTCAGCATACTTACCGTCGTAGAGACGCCGTGTAATTTTTTCCAAACAATGTTCTGATCGCTTCATCTTAAATTGGGAATATTAACGACCATGGTACCGGCAAGTTAAATGCCATTTAAAGGTAATTTTGATATCGTGTTACAGTTCGACTGGATGCCATGTATTCGGAAAAACGATAAGGACCGCGGATGAAAGTCAACGAGATCGAGAGTGGGCAACAACGTACACAGCAATTACACAGACGAGAATCCACGCGGAGGTTTGGTTGTTATGAAAAAAAACGTCAGCTAATTGAATGTATCAGGAGCTATGTGTGAAATTTTACGGTCGAATTAAGTCTCTTTAATCGCTTCTTGTTGTAACCGGAGATGTTTCACATACGAAATGCAAAGATTGAGATAAGGGTTGTATTTTAAGTGATTAATCCAAAGTAAAATGAGTTATTCTTCACTTTTCGAAATGTAGTTTATTTGTTGGTTTTGTTGAATGATGTATTTAATTTGTTTTGCGTTCTTTGCCTAGATTTCTCATATCGCTTCATTCAATATTATTCTTAAGAAAGGTGGATGATCTATAATCAGGATGCTTTTTCGTCATTTTTGGGCGGTTTTATGTTAAGAAAAAAAGTGTTACATTTGGCTTATAGAACTGATTACTGAAGAGTAGTCAGTAGTAAATAATTAGGGCTTACAAAAATACAGTTTAGCGGGTAATCAGTTTCATCAGAAGTTACATCGGGTCTACGTATCTAGGAAAACGATGCATATCTGAATCCAATATCTGAATTCAATCCAATCAGATACTGAGTTTGTTTCTTATAAAATTAATAAAAATTAAAAGCATGACAATAAGTGTAGAAGACCAAACAGCAAATTATTGTGATTTCGTAAGCCTGAATTACATTGGCATGCAGTGCAGTGCAGTACAGTGCAGCGCGGTGCCGAAGCAGTGCACGCATTGCAAAGCACATTGAAAGCAGTGCAGTGTTCTGACAATAAAAGTCAAATCAATTTGTGGAGGTTTGATATTTAGATTTTCTGCATTTGTTTTTCGTCCATTTACAATCTGATGCCTGGAACGGAATTTCCGCCTCAATTTAAATGGTTTTTGCCCGCTCAACTACTCTCAAACGAATGTCAGCTGATGCAGTCTGCAGCGTTTTTAGAAATTAGCCTAAACGATGCAGTGCAGTCCGCTGCACCGAAAGCGAAAGCGGTTCCGGCTCGGGTCTCTGTGGTCAGCGGGTGATGTACGAATTAATTCTCTCTAAGGTAAAGAGTTGTTGTAAAGCCACTTGACGTGGATAGCACTGTAGACGATATCACTGGCACAATTTAAACCTCGTTTTCAATCGACCTAATATTGTTGAAATTAAACGCAATGGAGCATCACCTTCAAAGCCTAAATCACGATCTATGGCCTACCAGACGGTTCTGCTAAATGAAAAACTAATTTCTGAAAACGTTGCGAAAAATCTGATCATACCAACTGCTAAACAACTGATGCAGCAATAAGTGAATGGAAAGTGAATTCAGGAAAAGTTTCAAAAGCAACTATAAGTGCTATTTCGAAACCACTAGTCTCCGAATCTAATGAATATAAGAAAACTAGTTCAAAAGCATTAAGCGCCTACTCCAATTTAGATTATAAAATGGTATCTCATGGTTAACATTAATATTTTAATAATAATATTTTTAACTGTATCCTAGAGGTGTCGCACAGCTCAGAGGTGTCGCACAGACCAGAGCTATTTTCGTATCAAGTCTTACTCCTGATACCACAGCAGATGACGTACGGAAACGTCGAGGAAATCCTTGGGCACACAAAATCGTTCATCCTCAAAGACTGTACATCAGTTATTAAGATAGGGAAACGGGATCGCGTATCGTCATTCAAAATTATAGCTCCAGATTGTTGCTATGGTTCTATCGTCAATAGCAATTTCTGGTCCCTGAGCTCCGTTATGTACTAATTCGTCAGCAAAAAGACAAATAAACCAAGCGCTGCAACAAAAAATTCATCTCAATACTCTGCGCCAACGTAAGTGGAATGCGATTCCAACTGAAAAAGTTTTACGAGCTCTCGAACTTTAAAGCTGTTGATGGCAATCCGATCACCGAGACGTGACTTTGTGCAAATAATCCCAATGCCGAAATTTTTTATTCGGATTATACTATTTTCAGCCGAGATAGACATGGAGATCTTGCTGATGGTCCTGTCGGAGTTGGCCTTCGGCTTTCCCACAAAAAACTCAAAGTCTATTTCATAGAGATACCGCATACAGATAATGAGTTTATTTGTGCTGAAGTTGAAGAACGTATGGTTAGCTCTCAATCACACGCTACCAATCACATTTAAATCTAGCGATCCAAGTATTGATAGTCCCTTTGATATAAGTTATTTATTTGCTTCTGCTTGCCGTAAAGTTTATTGTATGGACTTGCCCAGCTTCAGATTCTTTTTACCCTTGACAAACTCAGCAGTATCCTCTTTGGAGATGAAGGATTTCAAAATTAACGAGGATACCATTAACTTTACAATTATCTAACACCTAGCTCATATGGCATACCTAATATGATCTTAAAATATTGTATGTTCTCACTACTACCTGCGTTGTTTTACTCGTATGTTATCAACACACCCTTAAAAGTAGGCGTCTTTCCTCATTGGTGAAAATACTCCATCGTCACCCCTATATTCCAGAAAGGAAGTCGTAGTGGCGCATGCAGTTATCGGCCTATTGCAAAACTTTCCCGCGTTGCTAAATTTTTTGAACCTTTAATCGCCGATATTGTAGCCTTTCATCCATTATGACGCCGTACAAGCACGGTTTTATACCATAACCATTCTGCTTGAATTTTCTCACGAAGTAACCAACTCCATCGAAGCTGGCCTCCAAACTGACTGCTTACACAGACTTGACGAAAGCCTTAAGCTTGATCACTCTTACTCTAAGCTAAGCTTCATTCCTTTCAATTCCCTCACTTGTTTTTTTGTAGCGGATTGACTCTTATTTGAAGAATCAAAGCCAACGTGTTTGCTTTCGCGGTGCCCTATCATCTGATATTAAAACCACGTCTGGTATTCCACAAGGTAGTCATCCGGGCTCTTTACTGTTTGCTTTATTTATCAATGATCTTCTGTTTTGTTTTATGCTGATGACGCTAACATTTTCAAAATTGTGAGAAACCTCGACGAATGTAATGATTTGCAGCAGGTATAATAATCTCTCAACCAATTCTGCCAGGTGTACTATTATATCTTACACACAGAAAAATACACCTGTAATCTATGAATATTCACTTTTGAGTACACTTTTAAATAGATCAGCGGAAGTATTCGATTTAGAAGTACTGCTGAATCACACATTCACATTTAACGACCACATCGACTCAATCTTTGTGAAAGCTAGTACTGTCTTAGGTTTTGTGAGAACACGTTTGAGGAAATTCATCTCGTTGAGGATTTTATTCTAACTAAGGCCCTCTTTTCCAGTTTAGTTCATCACGTAGAGGATTTTATTGTAACTAAGGCCCTCTTTTCCAGTTTAGTTGGACCTATTGTCGAATATGCAAGTCGTGTATGGTAACCATATTAAAAAGTTTACATTGACCAAATTGAGTCTATTCAAAAGAGGTTCTTGCGTTTCTGCCTTCGCGGTCTTTCGTTGTATGACCCTTCAAGACTGCTTAAATCTTTGACGAATGGATACTTAAATATTCGACGTTAAAACTGCAAAATTTTATTGACCGCCCACATTTCAACAGACACCATTTACTCAAACTATTAACTAAGCCAACTTAATTTCAACAGTATTGAAAAATGTGCCAGGCGGGTAAACTTCCTGTCGATCCCTCAACATCGGACCAATTTTGCTTGCAATGAAACAGGTACTACAATAAGTATACGCTTTAACGAAGCCTGCTCTGTGTTTATCTCTTCATTTAAGGTACTGTTACCGTCTGAAAATATCAAAAGATAATTTTTTTTTATTTTACATTTTTCGACTCCTTAGTCTTGCAAAAACAATATTCTAAAATATTTTTACGAAAACATATAAAACACGCAAGTATTGTAGAAACTTTAACCGCGTTTTTCTCGAAATTACGTTTTTTCAGACGGCCGACAGTTCATCTTCAGATTGACTGATCTGATTTTAATATACCTTTTTGTGTTTTTTTTTGTAAATAACAACAACAAAAATTTTAGTGACGAAAAAACTAAAAAAAAAACAGATCGGATTTTTCACTTTTTTTTTTAAATTCTGCATTAGAATGATTAGCTACTGTTATATATGTATAGTCAGCATTAGGCGAATTTAATAAAAGGAATGAAACGAAGGAATGAACATCTCAATTTCCATAATACAACACTCTCTTCAATGCGAACAATTGTTGATTAATTTCGATGCCACGTTATTATCTACCACCGTTGAGCAATGAGAACGTACTATGTATTACTAGTTTTGGTACTTTTTAATTGCTTTTATTGCATTTTCATCTTAATGTTTACATATCTTGAACGAATATTTTGTGCTAGTTGTGCTCAAATAAAGTTTTTTTTTTAGTTTAATGGTCCAGCCTTCGATAGATAGTAATTGGCAGAATGCATCAAGTTTTTGCCGATAAAAAATAAAACTTAATTTGATAATAAATGAAATGCAACTGATTTTCATTTTCACTTGATCATCTGGGAGTTGAAACATTGCTGATTGTTTTTCATTTAAAAATTAATCATCGTCACTACTATATGTACATATAAATAGGTATTTCAGATTTATTTTCTTTATCCTAATTATTCCAATATTTTCTAAACAATGCCATGTCGACCTCCAGAAACGTAAAAATTTACTCATTTCCACACCAAACGTATCGGTCTATGGATAGAAGTAAGTATAATCTGTATCAATTGTTTCAAATCCAACAACTGTTGCTAAATTATTCCCAAGTTTCATCTAAAATACATACCATCAAGAAAGGGTCATGCTCATGCACATGCTTCCTTAAATTCAAATTCAATACAAATTTTCTGTAATTGACCGCATACCGACATGGAACCTGACATGTACAAGGGAACATCGACGGCTACATATCAGAAGCACGCTTCCTTCGCCAGCAGTAACCTGCGCTTTAGCTAACATACATATGTATGTTTCATACACGATTCCTTCTATCCCAACCATCGGTGGTTACCATCTTGATTGAGTCTACACCTGAAATACATCGGTGGCTGGCTATGCGAAATCCGTCAGGTTGGGGTTAAACCTGTTCAAGGAGTATACGATTCGTAAACAGGTTTACGTGCAAGCCAATCCCGTCCCAGGATTTTATATACTTTGCAAGGGGCTGTCGCTGCTTCCGATTGGCTTACAGGCACGTGCTCACCTGTGGAGGGGATTATCCACAAGGTGATATAAATTTGATTCCTTCATCTCATGTCCAGTTAGAATCTGTTGAGCATTTGTGGGGCTTGTGGATTACCTACTTCGTGGAGTGCGGGATTATATGTAGCTGACTATCCGATTAGGATTGTGTGTAAATTGCGCATAAAAGTGTAGTTTGAATTAACGTGAAAATTTTGAGGAAGTTTTAAATTTGCAAAAGTTATGTCGTCGAGTGAAATGTATCGATACTACTACGTTGCCGGTCAAGACAATGTTCAATCGATTAAGGCTGAAAACTGTTTTGTTCCAACGAATTTCGGACTATCGCAATATCCAGTGCCAGCATCAAATTATGAGAATGCCTATTCAGATGGATGGAGCACTCCGAGTCCTGTCAGCTTCCGCTCGTCGAGTCCTGAGTACGTTGACCTGAACGCGATGGTGTACGGTTCGAATGGAGGAATCATTAGCCTACCTGTAGATATGAATGAAAAACATCTTCCGCACGAACTTCACCTAAACGACACAATTGAAATCACGACGAAACAGA
The DNA here is from genome assembly GCA_947369275.1 of Nemotelus nigrinus. Taxonomy (NCBI): domain Eukaryota; kingdom Metazoa; phylum Arthropoda; class Insecta; order Diptera; family Stratiomyidae; genus Nemotelus; species Nemotelus nigrinus. The sequence goes on from OX376374.1 coordinate 99,587,395, forward strand.
GACAGAGCTTCAAGAAGGATACCACGAAAGCTGAACTGGAGCAGGAGGATCGCGTTTGTAGTGCTAATGGAATCAGTTCGGATTTTAACAATTTCGACTTTTCGGACTCGGGTCTGTTCGAAGAGAGTGGCGACGATGACACCATGTGTATGTTTAGTCCTGATTTAAATTCATTGGAGGCGAATTCAGCGGAAACCATCAGTACGTCAGGCGGTCAAATGAAGAAACGCCGAACGAAGCAAGTTTCCCCTATTGTGAAACGGTCCCGAAGGTTAGCCGCGAACGCTCGCGAGAGAAGAAGGATGCAGAATTTGAATCAAGCATTCGATCGGCTGCGACAGTATCTTCCTTCGCTTGGAAACGATCGGCAGCTATCAAAACACGAAACTCTTCAGATGGCCCAGACATACATCACAGCGCTATGCGACTTATTGCGGTAGGCAAAGGTTAAGGAAATGAATGTAATTGGTTAGCGCCGAATTGAGTTTGTTGAATTCATAAGTGTATCCCGTATGCATAATGTCATAGCTGGCTAGAAAATACCATTTTCATTTAATTTTAAATTTTATTTAATGTTATTTATTGAGTAGTTTTAATAATTATGTAAATATCTATGAAAATTTCGGAAAAGTGAAAATTCGCTTATAAATATATGTGAAATATTATTTCGAATCAATATAAGACTCAGAACGTTATAAAGACATTTTTTGTATATTTTGTAAATATCTACAATTATAGTAAATTATTTACCACCTGAAAAAAGCTTGATTTTTCTTTTTTACATCTATCCATATGAATGTGGGGACAGCTTTTAATACATAGATTGAAAATTGATATGATTTTGGTGGCGCATGTTCTAGGACTGCCTGAAAAATTCCTAGCACCAAAAGTGAAAGTAGTGAAGAAAGTTTTAATTTTTTTGTGTTTCGACGTGAATGATAATGAAATAATGATCTGATTGCTATAGCTAATTCAGTAGAACTTTCTGATTGAACTCATCTGTATTCGAGCGTACAAAAGTAATGATGAAATCCACTTTCGATGTTAATAGATTCGAACGAGGGAAAAATATCTAACGTCTAACTACAAGATGACATTCAAGAAAGAGCTGAAAAAAGCCAATTTCGTGACTAAATCTTTCGGTGAATGTTTTATTACTTAAATTTTTAATCAAAAAGATCAAACCAGCATTGGTCAGCTTGACTTAGTTCAAGTATTGTCGGAATTGAATGGTTAGGTAGCGCCGTGGATGTATGAAATAAATACGTCTAACAAAGGGCAGTTGACTTTTCAGATTGTAAATTTACGATTTGAATGATTAAAATACCAATGATGTGATCTTGTCTTACGCAGGGAAGAGACGGGAGAGCTGAGCCCTCTTTTACTTAAACATGCCTGACAATCACTTATGCGAAGCTATGATGGGTAGGCACCAATTTCTAATATCAAAATAATTGTTAAAATATTATTTGAACTGTTGATAATTTTATTCTTTTATTGATTTATGGTTCGAATTTTCCCCAATGCACGGGAGAATTAACCATAGGAGTATCATATCTAAATGCACAAAAAAGAAAACCAATAGACAGACCTATCCCAGCACCATAATGTCAGAATCTACATAGCGCGTGGTACCATGTAACATGGCGCAGCATTTATGGTCCCACACGCTATGTACATAGTACCCTGAGCCATGCAGTATGGCTCTCAGCGCCATAATTGCATGGCGCAGAAATTATGACCCCACACGCCATATTACATAGTACCATGAGCCATGTAATATGGCTTCAGTTATGTCTTCAATTATAACTCGCAGCCATACTATGTGAGGAGATATATAAATGTCAGCAAGTGACATTTGAGTAACATCAATAGAATTGAGGATTGAAAAAGAAAAAGTTATTTAAATTCCCATAATAGTTTAAACATTGACTTCGAATGCAAGACACTACAATTAAAAACACAAAGCGCCAGCTAGACTCCTGGCACCTTTCGGTATTGTGATAAAATATGGCGATAAAAATAGTACATGGCGAAAAGTTTATAGGAGCAGACGCTATGCTTATAGCCTTCCACGCCATGTACTATAGTCCCCCACGCTATGTACTACAGTGTTGCCAGAACATTTTCGTTCATGGAGCCCAATTTGACTTTTAAAATAGCCCAAAAGCGCCCAACACTTCCCACACAATAGGTCGAGGCCGAAATTATGCCAACAGTTTTTCTTATTAGATGCAAAAAAAAATTGAAGAATCCAGTATTTGTATCATATCTGGTGGTATTTTATAGTCGTTGCAACATATTTTGTTGAAATTCAAGAGAACTAGAATTCGCATCAAATTTATCAAGAAATGTATTTGCATTTTATTTCAAATTTTAGTCTTTATGTTATTTATCATACTAAAACATATATCGACTATTTTATTAGATGCAGGAAGATATAGTAGTAAAAAATCGAGCTCGCATATTTCTTTGAAAATTTATTATCCAGCAGTAGGTTTTACTTCAATGGCTTTTGCCCAAATTGTTTCCGCGCTCAGTGTATTTTTATCATTTGCTCATACTTATGAGTTTTACAAGCACAGATTTAAATTTCAATCTTCTTGCTGACCACTTTAGAAAGACGGTCAAATAATTGACTAGAAATAAAGTTTAGGTTCAACCGAAATTTAAAACATGAAGTGAAGAGATTTTCGTTCAAGATTGAGGAAATCATTTGCGAATGCAACTTTTCATATTTTTAGCAGTTGAAACCTGGGCTGGTCAGTGGAGCCCAAAAAGTCGCCAGTAGCCCAAAATTAAATTTCGTCGCCAAATGCAGCGGAAAGATAGCCCAATTGGCGAGAAGTCGCCCAATCTGGCAACAGTGATGTACTATAGTCCCCCACGCCATGTACTATAGTCCTCCGCGCCATGTACTATAGTCATCCACGCCATGCACTATAGTCCTCCACGTCATGTATTATAGTCTCCCGCGCCATGTACATGGCGTGGTGAACCATATTACATGGCGTAGAGGACTATATTACATGGCGTGGAGGGCTATAAGCATAGCGTCTGCTCCTATGTACTTTTCGTCATGTACTATGGCGTGTGGCGCTATATTTTATCACAGTCTCCAAATCGACTATGTACATGGCGCCAGAAGTCCATAAATTATGGCGTCTGGCGCCATGTGTTTTTTCAGTACAGATGAGTCTCCTATCTAGGTGTATTCCTAGATATTTTACCTCTTCCTGCAGACATATGACTGTGCCCCTAATATTTAGGGCTCCTATTTCGATTTTTTTTCTGGTGAATGGTACTTGAACAGACCAATTGCACTTCAAAAACAGTGAAAAACAAGACATAAAATAGCTAGTGCAGCCCACACGTTAGAAACATTCAACCAGCTAGGATTGAAAATCACAGCCATCAACAACTAACGGGAAGAAATCTGCTCAAGACTACAGTTATCATATTTAGTTTGAAACTTGGGCCTTCGGCATGAAAAATTGCGAACTCTTATTCGCGCTCGAGAGGGGATCCTTCGAACGATATTTGACCCCCGAAATGAAGCTGGATGATTTCATGAGTAGGGCGCACAGATTGTATGTATAAGTGAGGTAGATTTGGGTAAAATAGTGTATGAGGCAGTATATAGAAAAGAAGTGGCATCACTGGTTGTACCTGTGGTGGAGCAATAGCATACGCTAGGAAACGAAAAAATACTCAAGATACCGATTTGGGCGGCAGCGGCGCATAAAAGGACGTTTGGATTTCTATACTGTCTATAATCAGGGAAGAAATGAATTCTGGAAATTCACGCTTGACTCCATTGACTCTGAATGATTTTTTTGTGGCAATTTCAGTCCTCAAACCAGCAATGGGCGGTATGGGGGATAATTATAAGCGCCATAGAATATTCTGATTTGACATATTTTTCAATTTTTATTAGCCAACTTTCCAGTCGAATTTATTGAATTTCTGAGTATACTTGATGGAAGAGCTGATATGATGACGAAGTTTTAATCTCCCGATGAAAATATTTCAAGAGCTGTTTTTCGTGCTGGTACGCTATCTCAATAGTACTGAGTAAATACCTATACATCTGATTTAAAACGAACATAGTTGAACGTTTACTGAGAGTTTGTTGATTTCCACAGACGCAGCTGCAACCGCTTGTTGAGCGCATGATCGTATCTCGTCGACTATGGATTGGAAGCTTCCAAATTCAGCAAAATTGGCGGCAATCTTCACAGGTTCGGTGGACTGGACAAACGTATTTTCAGAAGCGTTGAGCTGTAAGCAGATTGCATTAAGTATTGCGTTAAGTAATACTAAACTCCATTTACATCATTTTCATTGGATATTTGACTTTCTGTAGCACTGGGTGAGCTTCCTGAGATTGTTTCAGGCAATTGAAAAATACTTGTCTCTAAATCAATATTAGTGGGGACATTAAAAATCTCGTAGGGATCAATCAAATTAGCGGAGCAGGCTTCAGCTTGTCGCGTAAAAGTATTTCTGACAGAATTCAGATCTGTGAAAATTGATCGAGCACATAGAGCTATGGCACCACCCTTAATTAGCAGATCGTTTAGCGTACTTTCAATCTTGGCAAGGGCTGCGTTGATTTGAGTTTTCGCCGAAGCTATAATTCTAACGATTTCGTTTTGATTTTCAATAGTTACACTTCTACTGAGATTTTCAATGTTAGTCAGGCCAAGTTGTGTCCTTGCCGTAAATTTTTGGGCGATGTTTCTTGCAATGCTGAGGATTACGCGGTCGTGTGGACCAGCGATCTGGATAAAAATAAATAGATTATTTGAATATTTTTTTTTTGTTTCAATTAAAATTTGCTACTCACAACAAAAGCACACAACAGTCCCGCGAAGATAAGAACGAAATTCATGCTTCGAAAGTGGCTGCTGCAGTTATGACACAACCAATCACTGTGATAGTGACTGGGCATCTAAAAGCTTATATACTAAAAGTTAAGTCGAAATCGATAAATTATCCAATCACGGCACTTTTGAAAATACAATATTATCAGAAATACATTTGAATTGATATGCGACGTAATGCTCGATGCATTCATTCATGAAAAATGTCAATTTTGTTGAAGCTATGAGATTGACAGCTGTTGTACTAAGTACATAGATTATGGCGTATGAAATACTATGGTTTTCTGTTATCATTAGGTTTAAAGTCGTGTTTACACATACACAAGTGGCATAAAAGTAAGGAACAAACTACTTTGTTTTTAATACGCAGTCACCATGATGCATCGTAATTTTAATATAGAATAATTTTGATTTAATATAGATTTTGCTGCCCAATTGCTTCAGAATGACGAAATCGGAAATTGAGTATAATTTTGTGGCTTGACACCTCTAGTAACTTTTAAGATTATTCTCTGCATACATAAAATATAGCTCTGAAAAGCATTGATATTCGAATTGAAAATAGGTGGCCACTGTGTAAGCCTTCTGGGTCGGTTGGAGCTAAGGTTAGTTCAAAGGGGTATTGTGTCGTGGTACGAAAAATGTTGCGTTGTTTTAAAGCAGTTTTTAATTATTTGCCACTTTGTAATTTAAATGAATATGATTAGGTTCTGTAGCCGCATCCTTCAGACAGACTCCGAAGAAGGTACACTTATGCACACAATAGCCCATTGTGATATCGCAATGCGTAGTTGTAGAGTTCAGAAATTTCACTCGAAATTTCTGAGCTCTAAAGTTCAATGCGCACTGTAAAGTATGCCTTGGAAACAATAAAGTACCGTACGGTATTGTTTTTCGAGAGTGCAATACTTGCGTTACTCTAGGAGTCTGGCGAAGAACGTGACCGGCGGCAGACGAAGGGGGCACGCCGGTCCGTTAACACACGATCAGCTTTGGGGTATATGGTGTTGGCAACCAATCTAGCTAGTCTTTTAATATCTGTATACTTTAAGTTAACAATAAATACATTCTCCGATCCATACTTACCATCATAGTATCTAATTAGCTCGACTAGAGTAAACTTTGCGCAGCAAACGTCAAAGCGATCGTCAGTTAGGATTAAATGGTTATGCCAGTTAACGATAGAAGCTAACACATCTGAGTTCCCTGCATAATCAGGCAGCTTCTCCATGTTGCGTAACCAGGCAACTTCTCCAAATTTATAAAAATCTGTAGCCATTTGGCCGTCATATTGGGCGAAAGCCCGCAAGCACTTTTCTCATTACAGGTTCCGCAATGGCCTGGCCGGCCGACGATTGATTAGTTTTTGAATCTCAGTATTTAAGACTTCCGGCACTTTGTATTTCTTTTGCGATTTGTTATTTTTCGCCCGAAGTCAGAAGGCGGAGTGACTCCGCAACAATGGGTTCATGGCCCCATTAACAGCAGGGGCCTGAGATACTTTTCCCCTATTGAGTTTTTTTGTGTATTATTGCTCAGCCACCTTACAGATTGTTAGTAACGTGCTTTGTCGCGTCTCGGCTGGGTCTGTCTTACAGTCCGTGCCTGAAAGCTGCTTCTGGTCCTTTACGGACGAAAGCCGTTTTCTCTTTTGTGAATTGTGGCTAGTAGATTTTCATGACGGAAGCATCGCACCTTTTCTGGGAGTGAGCCCACTCCATTTTCTATGACCCACCCCAGCCACGTAGAGCTAGCAAACTGGCACGTAAACATCAGCTGGGGTCGGACTAAAGGGTGCTCCACTAATGTGAACGAGAGGCCTTTACGGCCATTTCTAGGGTACTCTACCTCCAGGGCACTTCTGTTTTTTTGGTTCAGTTGCCTCTGGATTGTTTCCTAGCGCCTTCACTGCCTTGCGTTCACTCACTGGTTTTGTAGAATGATGTAATAATAATTTCAAATCCGGTGTTAAGCTCAAAATTGAAAAAAATTCAGATTTGCCATTGATGCGAGGGGTGGCAGTATACTTACCCAACGGAAAAAGTAATGCGTTGGCATATATTCGGTAAGTTTTTCGCGTAATGTATGGAAGCATTACTGATCCATATTCTGTTAATTTATTTTTAACATTGGATGTCCTTACATTGCATGTCGATATATGCTTACAAGTTCTTTTCCCCTTATTTTTGCGAGTAATGTTCATTGGCCAGGCATGGACTTTTGAAAAACCCCTTGCAAGCAGATTACACTTGCTTTGCTAAGAATGTTTGCTTCATTAATTTTGCCAGAATACATTATAGCGATTCCCGTTGGGTATGTGTCAAAACTTCAAAAGAGTGTTTGTGAATTGTGGTGGTGAGTTCAAACTTTATTCCTTAGCAATACTCTTACTAGCCCAACGGGAAAAATAATGCTTACAGATATATTCGGTAAGCATTTCGCGTAATGCGTGGAAGCATTACCGGACCATTGCATGTTGTTTTCTTTTTAACATTGCGTGTCCTAGGCTGGGAAGATTTATACAAGGGGAAACTTATGCTTCTAGCTTTATAGCTTTATGTATAACAGCTTTTGGGAAAGTATGACATCGTATTCTCGCATTTTCGTCATCTACGGTTAATACGAATTAAAGCTTTGGCCGGCGGCCGATCGTATCTCTGCATGTGTGATTTTTGCATGCTGAGTGATTGTGACTCTCATTGGAAATTCCAATAGTGCATGCTCTTTGCTACTAGGGGGAATTGGTCTCTTGTTTCTCATGCATTTCACTTACCTGTGATGATTTGAAATGCTCCGACATTTTCATCTTTCCGCTTTATATAGCAGACTACCCAAAGCCGATGTATGCTCGCAAGCTCTTTTCCCTTATTTCTGCGAGTGATGATCATTGGCCAGTCATGGACTTATAACACATGAGCTTTCTCCCTTGCAGTGTTCCCCATGCTCCAAGTCATGTATACTAGTATATCGTATAATTGCTGGAAAATAGCTTTCTAGTACATTACAATTGCATTACCAGCATTGTTTGATTCATACATTACCCCAGAATACACTACCGCGATTCTCGTTGGGAAAGGTCCTGCTCTCATATCGGGTGACCAAACTTCGACGTATAAAGCTTTTGATTTCGATAAATGGTAAGCTAATAAAATGTATATCACAGTAAATAGTGACTAGTCCAATGAAATAGAAAATATTTGAAACAGAAAAAAAAAGTCTAGCGCGTCAGAACCGCTAGAAAACTAATTTTCGAAGAAGTTGTCCTTGAGGGATTTAAAAATGTTTGAAGACGTTATACATTTCTTTGTAGCATCACAACAACCATTTCTTACTCAAACGAATAAATATCATTTTCTGACAGCATTTCCTATAACACAAATGGTGAAAATGTTCAGTGCTGGCAAGATTTGTCCAACACAGTAACAATAAATCTACCATAACATGCTCGTGCTTAATCAACCTATCATTTGAATTTCGTTTTCATCCAAGGATATCATCGAAAGTTCCAGTGATTAAACTATTTCTGGGTTTGCCATCTGAAAAATTTCCAAAACTCGGAAAATTTAAATATCGGTTGCTTATTTTATTGTAAATGCTTTGCTTATGAATATAAAATGGAAGCATCTGTTGGTGTAATATTAACGAAATTGTTTTGTGCTGGCAATCATGTGCTCGCACCATAGCTGCTTCACATTGTGTTAAATCCACCCTTTGAATTTCATTTCGATTGAATGGTGAATGGCGAATATAATTTAAGGGATTACGAGCGTCCAAACTTTTTAAATTTTTGAAACTTAAATATTTGTTGTTAATTGTCATCGCTCGATAAAGAAATGTTAATAAATTACGAAATTCATCATAGCTGGCAACCCTTTCACGATTTTTCACCTACTGCGGGTATTTCGTTAAAATCTGCTGGCTAAATTGGAAACTATAGGCCAAAAATCATTTTTTTTCCTCTTCAATTTTTCCGAATGGCACCACTGCCACAGTGTTGCCCGTATTTCAAAATCACTTCTATCAGACCAGGTCCTAGTTAATACCAACATGTTCTGTAAATTTCATATTGATCGCATTATCCGATCGTCAGTTCTCGTGAACAGGAGTTTTGAGTGAGGAATTTTGGAAATTTTGATTTGACTTGGTGGACGAAAGTCAAAATCTATCAATAATTTGAATTTATTTTCAAAAATCAAAAATTTTTCAGGAGGGTCGATGATTTGAAGGACTTTTTTCTGGAGCCTGCTGTAGCTACAGAGTTGCCCGCACAGTCTTGAAAGTCCATGTGTGTTAAATTCTAGTCTACATCACTACGCTCTGAACATTTCACTATGATCCATTGTTTTCCTTAGAAGTTACGACAAATCGAAATTTGGAAAAAATCCTTGCCTACTTTTAGGCACTCCTTGCCTACTTTTAGGCACTCAGTGCCTACGCAAGGCTCCAAATTTCCAATTCTTATCATACGCAAACTGAAAACATAATAAATTTTAATTCCTAGTACTTTTTTTAACAAAAATTTACACTGCTTGGAAATATAGGAGTACCTGAAAATTCACTAAAATGCAAAAAAGTTTAAGATATCTGAATTCTAGCAAATCATGGACCTACCTGTTTATACATCTATGTCCCCCGAAAGTTTCAGCTCAATCAGATCGGCCACTCCAGAGAGTATCTCCCTTAATCATTTTGCTGATATATATATATATATATATATATATATATATATATATATATATATATATATATATATATATATATATATATATATAAGACGATTTTCGGCGAAGCCAGTTTAATACTAATTTTCTTCGAAAATTAGTAATAACCAGCAATAGAAAATATTTGAAATTGACTTAGATTTTTATGCGTTTTTTTCAAATCACTCAATGTAAATGGAGCAACGTGAACGTAAAGCTTTTGGTACTGTTTATTGCTGAAACTCAATTGAACGGCTGCCGGGAAGTGATTATGAGAGCTCGAAATAGTCCACAATATTTGCGATAGGACAATCTACAATATTTGCGATAGGAAAACGAGGGTCCGCGCACCAAGCTTTGAGTTCTCCTAGCTCTGAATAGGTTCCTGAAGTAAACAGAGGTAAAGTGAGTCGTGGAACTTATCACTCTACACTCGTATTCACAATGATTGTAAATTTATGATGACGCTTTCTGCCAGCTTCAACCCTTAGACCCATACGAGGGTTGTCGTGGAATTGCTTTACTTCTAATACCAAAATGAATGTAAAATTAAATTCATCTTTCTATCTCCAAATTAAATATCTAAAATATCTAGTTTAGAAATTATGTTGTCTTAGTGGAAAAAATTATATTTTAGTTTTTTGACCAATATACAAAGTGTATTCAAAGTAGTATGTCTTTTAGCGCTCATTGGTTTATCTATATTTGTCCAGAAATTGAAATAGACATATAACGACATATAACTAATAATATATCCCTGAAATCAAAAGATGAATAAAAGCCTAAGTATACCCCTAACTAAATGGAAACCTCAAAGCCACCTCATCCGCTACATTTAATGAATGAAAATATGCAAAAAATATTTTAGAATGAACTGTATTTGGTGTTGGTGTTCGGACATTATAATTGAGAAACTCAAAACCAATGTTGATGTTTTACTGGTACATTTGAACTTCTTTAGCAAAGGGAGTCAATTACTTAAGCGCAATCGTAGACAGTGGTGATGATCTTGTTGACTTGGATGGTAGCTTCACCGATGGTTCCTTGGGCACAAACTTGGACTTGGTTGGCAGCAGCAGCAGCGTTGGCTTCAGCGGAAGCAAGAGCAGTCTTAGTGTCGGAAACGATGCCGGTGATGAGTTGCTCAACGGTGCCGAGCTGTATGAAAATTATGCGTGAAAGTCTGATCGAAAGGTGAATTAGTCTGAATCAATGTTACCTTGGTGGTGGCGCAGAGAACAGCTCCCACAATGTTTGAGCGGCATTCGCTGATGATTTGGGTCAGTTGACTGATGGTGGACTTCAAGCTGTCGATTTCGGCATAGATGGTGGCTTCGAACGAAGCAATTGAGCTGCTCATGTTGGTGGCGCAACTTTCAACGTTCTTGCCGATCTGGTTCTTGAAGTTTTCCAAGTCACCGAGTTGCTTGTTGGCACAGAGAGCCATGGCTCCACCCTTGGCAATGGTTGTGGCAATGGTGTTTTCAGCTGAATCGATCATGGAAGCAACTTGGCTCAAGGCACCAGCAACAATGCTTTGGGCTTTGCTTTGGGCGTTACTGGCGAATCCACTGATGAAGCTGACGAGGTTGTCCAATTCTTGGTGCGCCGAGTTGATGGCGTTTTGGACAAGCTGCTCAACGGTATCGAGGATACCGCGTTCTTGTGGAACGGCAGTCTATCGGTAAGGAGATATTCAAAATGATATTATAATTAGGGCTCGTGAGGCATTTAGTGAAAATCGTAACTTACAGTGAGGGCAATCAAACCCAAAAGAACGATAGCGAATTTCATTTTGAGAGGCTGCTTCTTGTCAATGCAAATGACCGGAGACTGATGTTTGATGGTAGGAAATCTGTCGCTTTTATAATGCAAGAGCAATTCGATTGAATAATTAGACAGTCCATGATAAAGAAGCAGTTGTCTAATCAATTTTTTGCTGCTGCTTTTCGAGCTGATGCGGTATCTTATCTACTCAAATTACTACGTGAATTGATTGAATGTATTAATTGGATGCAATCAAAGATTATGGGAGTGTGTTAACAATAATTGCAAAAAAATTTACATAAAACTTTGGCCTACGTGAACAAGCCGAGTTTATTTTGGTAACTTTCCGTATGCTATCTACTTGTGTGAATTAAATTGAATCGAATGTAGAAGACACCTGGCCAAATTTTCTGTTGACTTATGGTAAGAATAGAAGATGAAATGTTTTTAAATGACTTACTTTCAAGTGCTGCGTAGAATGGCATGTAATCTAATTAATCGTTAATATTGTTACTTGTAGAAAAAATCTGCGAAATTGAGGTAAACTGTGAAGATAAATAAACCATTCAGTATAAATATAAAATTGGAAGAATATTTTTGGGGTAAACGTGAATACATGGACCCGGCATAAAGAGATATTTATAGTCTTAGCTGTCAGAGGATGAATCGGAGGTAGTAGAATCGATAAGGCGATTTAGTTCTGAGCTTCTGACAGCCCAGACTTGTACCCTGCGAAAAAAACCTGGAGAAACAGCATACGAAGAACTCGTTTACTGCAAAATGCAATTAACATATTGATGGCACTCTGTTATTCAAATGCAAAATGAAGGGAAGTTGTTTAAGACTACGAGTCCTCAAGCCTGGTATTATGCATTACTCGAAGAGTACGATGTTCAAGCGACGGGCTCTGTATAGGTTGAAGGGTGTTAAGCGCCCGATCGTGCAGAAGGAAAAAAGATCTCAATTAAGAAGGTCAAGAAAATCGGTGGGCCAAAAAAAACGGTGGCGAGTGAACTGTATATTTGAAGAAGCCAAAAGCCAATTATCTATCGAAAGCCAGGGTACAAAAGCGTCCGGCTCGTTCGATGTTCAGTTCTCACACACGCTATGTTTGGCGATCGTTGAAGCCTGGCCGTATTCTAATCTTGCTTGCTGGTCGACATCAAGGAAAGCGCGTAGTGCTTCTTAAAGTCTTGAGCTCCGGTCTTCTATTGGTGACAGGACCATTCGGAGTAAATAGCTGTCTATTACGTGGTATATCCCAGCGGTACGTTATTGCCTGCAAGACGCGCTTGAACTTGGCAAAGTTGAAGGTCCCGGAACACATCGATGACAAGTACTACAGACGTGTCCTGAATAAGCAAAAGAAGACGGCCGAGTTTGACATATTCGCAACAAAGCAGGCCAAACTCTTACCCAACGAGCAACGCAAGGCTGACCAGAAATCGGTGGACAGTGAAATCATGAAAGTGATTAAGAAAAACAAGGAAGGCAAATACATTCTGAATTACTTGAAGAGCATGTTCAGCCTGAGGGCCTCACAATATCCCCATAGAATGACATTCTAAGTGATATGGCAGATTTGAATTTGGTTACAATAAACAATGTATTGTTAAGAAGCAATCCTCCAAGAACTTTAGCAGTGCTTCGCTTACTCCATTATACTCCATTACTTTAACCAAATATGTATAACAAAAATATAAACAGGAAATGTTTGTTTATACTTATAGACTTTTTAGCTATGTACGAATAAATGGCCCAGTCATTTTAGCATAAAAAAGGGGTCAACCTCGGAATGGGAGATAATAAGCTGAATTTTTGTATATACCTTCATTTTGGGGTCCTCAACGTTGCCTCAAAAGTTTCATAAAATCTCGTGTCTGCGTCGAAAGTTATTCAAGGTCAAATGTGAGAAAAAACAGTTTTTTGCGATTATCTTGGTTTCTATTGCTCCAATGATGTTAACGCTTAGGATCAAAATTGTAGAACATACAATTTGCGACACATTTTATTTGATGCATTTTTTCCTGCGCTCAACCGTTTTTCCGATAGAGGGCGGTAAGCGCGCAGCACTCAGCCATATGTACTGTAATGCAAGGTCAACCGTGAATACCTGTGAATACTACCTTCAGTTTTGAATTATTTGTATTATTTATCAATAAATACATTGTATTTAATAGCATTTTACCTATTTTTAATATTTTCATTTAATTATATTTACTTTCTTTGTGTGATTAAAAACTAATTAAATGAAATACTATTTGTATATGTAAGTTTATTGAAAGTAGATTTTAAGTAGTAAAATAATTATGTATATTATCTTGAAAATGTGGAATTTTTTAAATACTTAAATACTTATCATAATTATAACTGGGAAGACGGTTTTTACGACCTTTTTATATGACGTTTATACCTGAAATGAGAATTCAGACCCGTATATAATACGGCCTTCTTCATTCATTATATAGTTAGTTCTTGAGACAGACGTTCCATTGTTAAAACATTTTTTTTAGTGACCGCTTCCTATTTACTGCCATATCTGACCAACGACAGATGTACAATTTTCCCAATGATGACTGATTTGTGTATTATTTGTGAGAAGCCACTTTCAGAAAATGAGTTTGCTAGTGTAGTGATTTAGAGCCCCACAAATGGGGTTGGGTGCTCCAAAATGAGTTCCTGGAGCCAATGCCAACAATATTATCACCAGCTTCCGATGAATTACTGAATACTCTATTTTGCAATTGCAAGAATGGATGTGGTGCACGGTGCCGATGTAGAAAATCGGGGCTGCAATGCACTTTAGTTTGTGGCCACTGTAATGGGCAAGCTTGCCTCAATGCTGTTTCATTACAAAGTGACTATGAGCAAGAGAGTGCTTTTGGCCATGAAATTCAGGAAGGTCTGCAAACACCAATTCAAGGCAACAAAGATGATGACAATGATACAGAAATTTCCGAACGTCCAGAAGATGACGATGAAGAAGAAGAAAAGTAATACTTTTGTTATCTAAATTTTTAAAGAATGGTAGATTAAAAATATGTAATATATATATGTATTAAAATAAATTAAATATATGTAAAATGTTATTAAATGCAATGTATTTAGTGATAAATAACTCAAAACTGAAGGTTTCACGCTTGACCTTGCATTACAGTACATATGGATGAGTGCTGCGCGCTTACCGCCCTCTATCGGAAAAACGGTTGAGCGCAGGAAAAAATGCATCAAATAAAATGTGTCGCAAATTGTATGTTCTACAATTTTGATCCTAAGTGTTAACATCATTGGAGCAATAGAAACCAAGATAATCGCAATAAACTGTTTTTTCTCACCTTTGACCTTGAATAACTTTCGACGCAGACACGAGATTTTATGAGACTTTTGAGGCAACGTTAAAGACCCCAAAGTGAAGGTATATACAAAAATTCAGCTTATTATCTCTCATTCCGAGGTTTTATGCTAAAATGACTGGGCTAAAAGTAGAAAATTTTCAGAACTTAGAAAAGTTAATATTTTGATGTTATTCTAGATTGTATGATTTTTATTTTTATTTTGTTACTAGTAATTTGGAATAATTTTTTTGGGCTTTTTTTTTATAGAAATTAACGTTAATTCAGATCCGTGAGGAACACAGTCAGCACCGCAGTTATATATCCGTTTTAGTGAGTCTTAATTGGTGAGATGTGAATTTTCATTATCTTCTTAAAAAACTTGCCTGCTAAAAGCATTTAAATGATTTAAAGAATAGTTTCAACATTTTTTTTTGCTAGTTAATGGGTTATCATGTTATTGAAATTGTGTCCTGGTATTCATCAAATTTAAATAAGTAATTTTTATGAATACCAACTTTATGCTTAGTGTACTTCATATCAACCGGAGCTGAGCTGGGTTTTAGTTGAAAAATGAAATTATATTATGTTAATAAATAAATATTTGAAATATTAATTACCATTAGCACTGTGTAAGCTTTAAATAAGGGAGTATTTGCCATTTACATTCATTTGGTATAAAATAAGAGGATCAAATGCAAAAAATATCGCAGCGTTTGAAATGCACTTTTTCTAACTCTTGATTGTAGAACTGGCAATGTAAAGTAATCCCACGACAGTCCTTGTCGGGTCTAGCGCTTGAAGCTTGTAGAGAACTTTATTGATAAATTTACAATCAATGTATACGACCGTGGAGTACGAATGACATTACCCCGGATTTGACTCAAGTGAGCTCAGAGCAAGGTGAGCTCAAAGCTCGGAGTGCGGTTCCTGGTGTGTACAGTATATCATTTTTTTTTTTAATAAGACAATCCCCCTCTAATCTGCCTACTAAAATACACGAGCAGAACTGGTTCCCTTAGGAAATTGTATAAAAAAGGTTCGTTTCATCTCTTTTCCTTGCCCAGGTCTCAATTCTCATCAATGATTAGTAAGCTTTAGCCCTTAGGCTCCGGTGGGCAATTTAGTGGTATTTTCCATTAAAATGCCCACAAAAAAATGACTTCCGAAGTAAAGTATGCAAAATGAATTCTGAACGTGTTTGAAACTTGATCACATTTTAATATAAGAAAGCGAAAAAAAACTTAGGCTCGCATACAATGACTCCTACATTGGAGCTGCCCCGTGGTCACAGATCCTTTGTTCACGTTAGTGACGCTGACATACATTTTTCTAAATAAAATACGGAGAAGTAATCCATAGCTGATTATATACAATAAAATCGAAAGTATTTTCGGAAGATTTTCAATTGGTTTCGAAAAGTGAATTAAATGCTTTTTTGCCTAGAATTTTAGATGCTAGACATGAGAGCTTGAAGAATATTATTTTCCTCAGGAATTTGTGGAAGTCAACACCGATGTACTATAGTGGTTAGTTAGAGATAATCATAGAGATTCCAAACGCGACAGCGAATTTTGGCCGTGTTGCGAATTGTTTGGAATCGGTGAATTGCGAAACACACAGAATTGTTTATTGGGTTTGCTAATCTATTTGTCAAAGTGGAGGTTTAGCTCTGCCAGGTAGAATTCCTGGCTCTTTACTGCTTTGAGCGGATCTGCTCGATGCGAATAAGAGCGTGTCGTCGGCATATTAAAGGACTTGGACTTAAGGTTGGCTTGCTGGAATAGGAAGATCAGTCCTGTTTGTCCAGTGACAGAGCCTTGTAGTACTCCGGATGTCACAGGCTCTTTGACAGAATTTGCTCCATAAACGCTGACATAGTAGTGCCTGTTTGCAAGAAAGCTTGCAGCTAGTCTTGTTACCCCCTCCTGAAAAATGAGCGGAACTGAAGTGATCAGTCATATCAGCATGCGTCCAGCAGTATGGAGAGTCAATGTTGCTGTGCAGGTTACCTGACAAGAGCTACAACTTGGTTTGGTGGGTAAATGTAGAGCAACTACTTGCAAGTGAACGACTAGCCATTCGAGCAAGACCCTGCCGTTTCTATTTGTCACGGAATCACGCCATTTTGGGTGTCTCGTAATCAAATCGCCAACGACAAGCGAATATTTGTATTAAGAAGTGATTGAGTTAATGACTCCGAAATTGTGCAGCAGACTTGACATTGACGAGCTACTTCCAAAATATAAGGTACAGCAAAGATTCACCTGT
This sequence comes from Nemotelus nigrinus, assembly GCA_947369275.1. Taxonomy (NCBI): domain Eukaryota; kingdom Metazoa; phylum Arthropoda; class Insecta; order Diptera; family Stratiomyidae; genus Nemotelus; species Nemotelus nigrinus. The sequence goes on from OX376374.1 coordinate 99,604,351, forward strand.
AATTCGTTGTTTTGATCACGGTTACAGCAATATCACAGCATTGTAGATCGGGAATCCCGACCGGCTTTATGTCCAGTTTACTCCTAACCAGGAGTGCTGATCTGCCATTTTCCTTTTCAGAAACAGTGGTGAACCCTCGAAAGATATCCTTATGAAATTTATTTTATCATTACAATATACGATTTCAACTCATTCAGGAGGTCTTATGTGGACGCTCTTTGCACCATCGAAATGAACTACTCCACGCTTTTCATACTTTACCAAACAAAGCTGACTAAACGCATCAAGCCTACTGCAGGTCGACTCGATTATGGTTAAATACACTATACTAACTGTTAGTCCAACAAAACATTTAACTTCAAGTTCATTTTGTACACATAATCTGGAAGGAAAACGAAATATATCGAAAAACAACAGAAACATTCATATTGGCATATATTTCCAATTCATATCATTGAAGGAATTTTGAATGAATTCAGCTTATATGCAAATCATCATCAGTTAAATTAGTTTAGCTTGGCTGATCAGTCGCTTAGGCACAGGCCTTAACTTCATTGATGAATTTGTTGATTTGAATGGTAGCCTCCCCGACAGTCTGCAAGGCACAAGTTTGGACTTGAGCGACAGCAGCAGTTGCCTGTGATTGGGCATTGTTGATAGCTTGAGTCGTGGTAGCAACAATACCGTCAGTGATGGCCTTGACTTCATTGACCTGACAACACAGCATTATTATTATCATTATTATAATTTTCTTCATAATGTTACCTTGCTGACAGCACAAACGATAGCATCAATCACGTGAACACTGCATTCATTGACGATCTGAGTCAATTGAAGCATAGATCCTTGTAATGAGTCAGCAGCGGCTAAAACTTCAGCTTCCAATGCACTAATGGCTTGGTTCGTGTTGGTAGCACAGCTTTCAACATTCTTTCCAACGGTATTCTTGAATTCGTTGATTTCGCCAAGGTTCTTTTGGGCACAGAGAGCCGCTGCACCACCCTTGCTCACCATAGCGTTGATGGTTTGCTCGAGTTGAGCTAAAGATGTAGATATTTGATCTTTGGCAGCTCCGATGATGTTACCGATTTTCGAAGCAGTATTCGAAGTGAATCCATCAACGAAACGTTCGAGCTCTTCAAGTTGAGACTTGATTTGAGCAATGAAGCCGTTTACGATGGTCTCGACACTATCGATGACTCCACGTTGTTGAGGAAGAGCGGTCTGAAAGTGAAAAATAATATTATAGTGCTTTCTGTATTTGATTAAAAGGTTGTTCATGTTCACGTACAGTTAGGACTACCAACCCCAAAAGGACAATAGCGAATTTCATTGCGAAGTTGATTGTTGCAGGCGACAAATTCATAGACTGATGATTTCAGTGTCGAACGGGTTGCGCTTTTATAGGTGACAAAACGCCAATATTTCAGAGCCACAAAATACACTTTCGAAAAAATAAATAAAAAATTTAACTAGATCCTCATCAAAAATGAAATTATCTAATCAAGCATTAAAGCATTTATTGTTTGCATCGCTTTATTGATTTGATTGCAATATAATAGCACTTGCAAATACTACGGTTATATCATGCAGACTCGTCGTGGCTAACAGTATTTTAAATTTTACCTTTGGAAAACTTAAGAATAGTTACACTTTAGACTTGATATATGTAGATTGTTCAAAATACTGCATATTTGATAATTTTTTTAATTTAAAATGCAGCAATTTACCTTTTGGAGATATCTGTCTGTGTTTTAAACAATAGCATTAAATCGTAGCAGCGTGTGAATTCAATGAGTGGCTATCTTGACAAATATTGATTTGCATTCACAAGTCTTTAGACGAAACGCAATGGAAAGGTTGGTGAAAATATATCTTCTATGTGAATGTCATATTGCCTATCTTGGGGTCCAAGATGCATTTGTTATGTAGAGCGTTTAGCGGTGCTAATAATTTTATTTAGAGAACACGCAATGGTTCTATTCCTCAAAATAATAGGGTATTCCTCAACGTAGACAGTGTCAGTTACTTGAAGAATATTGGTAAGGATACAAATGATATTGGAATTGTTTTTGCGAGATGATTAAAATTGAAAAATTTTTTATTTACATTGAAAATTTTATTTGACAAAGTGGTTTCGAAAGTACGCACTGATGCTCATCAGACACCGGCACACAGTGCATACTTGACTGATAAGACCACTTCCAGTTGGAAATCATTATTTTTCTTTTACGCTAGTTGTGACAAATTTTAACATCTCCGACTTATATCCTACGATATAATTTACTTGTAAAGGTTATTAATTGTGATCATGGTTCCCTTCTTGTCTATAAATATGAGCATAGACAACGTATAAATAACAAATTTTTTTTTCAATTTTAATCATCCCGCAAAAACAATTCGAATTTAATTCTGCTTCGGAGGCTTATTCCGCAAAACGATCGAGTTTCCCGTATCAATTATTCTCTGCTTTGATAAGCTTTAGAGACGATATACGTTGTCTATGCTGATTTATAGACAAGAAGAGAACCATGATCATAATTCAATAGCCTTTACAAATGATAATTATTTTAGTAAAACAAGCGAAAACAATTAAAATTACGAATGCTTAGCGACAAAAATGTAATTCAACGCTATTATTGGAGTGGTCCACGTGATTTTACATAATATTTTTTAACGAATACAAAATTTCATTTTTTTATATATAAAATATATCAGTGAGGTCATCATAGAAGAGGTGCGAAGCCTCATAAGTCGGCTGAAATTTAACAAAGCCCCTGGTGCCGACGGCATACAAGCTGAGCTGATTCAATATGGAGCCCTATACGTAAGATAGGAGATGTAACTACGCGCAGCAACTAAAGGGGGATAACATTGTTGAGTACCCCCTAAAATAAATTCTCGACTATCCTGCAAGAACGGATAGCCCCACACGCGAAAGCCATCATCGGACAATATCAATGTCGCTTCATTCGAGGCCAATCAACAATTGAGCAGATCTTTACACTCAGGCAGGCGATGGAAAAATGTCTGGAATTCAACATTCCACTGTACCATCTACTTATATACTTTAAGGCCGCCTATGATAGCAGAGCCAGGGTAGAAATGTGTCAAGCCATGAGAGAATTCGGCATCCCAAACAAACTGACACGATAGTGTTGGTTGACCATGACCAATGTAACAAGTTAGTAAAAATAACCGGATTACTATCCAGACCGATCAACATCTTCAATGGGCTCCAATAAGGATATGGTCTGGCCTGCCATCTTCAACCTGGCGTTGGAGAAAGCAATCCGAGACTCTGGCACATCAACGAGAGGGACTATCGTCACCAAGTCCTGCCAGATACTGGCTTATGCAGATGGTATTGACATAATTGGAAGATCAGAACTAGGTGTACAAGAATCCTTCATCCGATCTAGAGAGCGGCACAAAAACTGGGGCTGCACATAAATGAAGGCAGCATCATGATGATGGTAGCACCATTTGCATTAAGTACACCTGGAGTTGGTCAAACCTTCAGAGTGGTTGAGCATGAATTTGAAGTAATGCCATCTTTCAAGTGCCTTCGGTCAATCGTAGCAGCCGATAACAACAATGAGGAAGTAAATGCTCAATTCCAACAAAGGCTACTACAGTCTGTCAAGGCGCTTCAAATCCCGAAGTCTCACTCGAATATCAAAGCTCCTGCAGTATGAGAATGACCATGGTCCTGCCAGTACTCACGTATAGCTCCGATACTTGGGTGCTCAGCAAAATGCATTCTGACCTCTTAACCGCGTTTCAGAGGAAAGTCTTGCGGAGAATCGTTAGCCCCATACGTGAAAAAGGGCGATTCCGAAGACGCTGCAACCGTGAGTTGCACGCTATCTACCTTGATGCAGATAGAATGACTAAGATAAAGCTCGGTAAATTTCGGTGGGCAGGACACCTAGCTCTAATGAGCGAAGAGGATCTGGCTCGGAAAAAACTCTTTGTGGTAGATTTTAGTGGGAGACCTTACTTGCACTGGAGCGATGACGTTGACCAGGACACTCGGTGTTTAGGGGTCCCCAATTGGATGAAACTGGTGAGCGAAATTGTTGACGGAGGCCAGAACCGGACGCCAATTGTAGCGCCGAAGATGATGATGATGATGCTGTCATTAAAACATAACATATGATCATTAAAACAAACTGTTTTAATTGCCTGCGTAGCAGATCATGCGTGCGTTTCCAATGAATTTCGTAAATATCTAAAATGAATAAATGTATAGACGTGAAACACAACAAAACTATTTTCTTGATGATTTAAAAAAAGATAAAATCAGAAACATCAGAACTGATAAAAATGCATAAAATCCTGCAAGTTTACATACAAATATAAATTTTGATATTTGTCAACTCTATTTAAGTGTCGATTTGGCTTTCAACTCCATTTTCATCATTTTAACTTCGGTTTTTTTTTTGGAAGTTTCTTCTGTTTTAGTTTGAACAAAATCTGAGAATTTTTGTGAGAGCGATGCGTGAATGTACGTACAGATTACGAGGCCTTTTTTTTAGAGGTGTTTGCTATGCGAGTTGATGTGAGTGTCAAAAAATCATCAAATCTTCAAAGAATAGGCAAAGACTTATTAAAATATCTGTCAAAGAACTAGAAGCTAAGTAATACATACAAGAACGATGTCCCTACAAAATATAAAATAAAAAAAATATCAACTCCCTTTGAAATATCGGTCATTTGATGATAAGTACCTGTAACAGCGTTGTATTCGGATTGTGCACGATCGTGTCATTGTGGTAAACTTTTGGTTAACTGACACCGTGACACGTCAAGCTGTTTTCATGATACCCTAGCAGGGGCTGTATTTGTAAATTTGAAAATGATTGAAAAATTGTACAATTTATTTACTCACTGCCAGTAAAATATTGACAACATTTGACAACATTTTTCGTTTGACTATCAAGACTATTTTAATTTTTTCAACATAATTTGTCTGAATTTTTGAAGCGGCAAAGTTGAACAGTAGAGAGCTAAGTTGAGCGAGTAGAGAGATGAACAAATAATTTCAAGTCATTTTTTGTCAGAAACTGGTTAATATGGTATTAAATGTTGTGTGAGCGAATTCGTTGTCATAGTGCAGCAGCCAGTTGCTTGATCACCACAATTAAGGTCGTTTTTTCCTAACTACCTCTCGAATCATAGTCTTCAGATAATAATGCCGATTTACTGCAGTGCTATGAGGAGCGAATTACAAATGAGTGAGCCGTCTGATGTCAAAGAAAACAAATCACCGTTCTCGTCAAATTGAGGTTCATTTGCCAATTTTTTTCGGTCTGGAGAATGAATATTTTGGGTAGCGAGTGGATTTTTTTTGCGTACCCTGTTTCGTTTTAGGATCATCATCATACAAAACTCATTGTTCACTGTGAATTTTGAGAAGATGTTCAGATCTTTGTCTATTTGCTGTTTTAATTCTAGGCAGATGGGTCTACTTGAGTTTCTTGGAAGGCTGTCGTAGAACAAACATTAATGAAACTTATTTTTCGGGAAATTCCAGCCCATTTGATTAATCTACACGGCAATCATACTTGGTGGCATCGTGTACTGTTTGAACATTTTTGTGTTCTGCTGTTTATTTCGAAGATTATTTCAAATGGCGTGCCTCTTCTAGTGGCATTCACCCACTTTTGAAATAAAGAAACCATTCGTAAACCCTTGTGTGACTCATAAAATCTTCCCCATTGCTACGGGCAAGGTAGGATCACGGGGAAAATATGCATACTACAAGTGCTAAAGCAGCACTTTGATTATGGTGATAATGGAATTAGTTTTCTGCCGATGAACTTCATCTTCTGCGTTAGAATACTGCGATTTGTATTCACTACCTGAATCACCTTAAAACACCTTAAAAAAACACCTTTCCAATATACCGAGAGAAATTCGTTTGTGGTCCCAACTTGGTCGACTTCTGCCAAATTTTAAATGTCTGGGGGAACATTTGAATTCTCATCAATTTCGTATCCGCTTTCGGCAATCAGATTTCGAGGGAACCTTTATTTCCAATAACACTTTTGCATTGTAACTGCATACATTTTATTCCAATGAGATCGCAGTCAGCAGAGAGCTTCATATACAGAAGCTGATTTTGCAAAATCTGAAGTACGCTCCGCATTTCTCAGAACATACAGTCTGTTAGTGATGGACGTTTCTTTTGTTTTCAAAAAACAAAAACAAACTGTTTGTTTAAAAAAGCAACTCTATTTTAAAACTGCTTGTGAATATAAACAGTGTGAATGAATGGGAAATTAATAACGAAACAAATAAGTGAAATCAGGCTCAATCATAAGTTTGACATTAAAGTGATTCTAATAATAATGTTCTTCAAACACTGGACAATGTACATATGTTAGTAGGAACGAAAATCAATTCGAATCATTATAAACAATTTTCTTGCAAAAATTTATTTCATGCAAATGAGCATTTGTCGAGTTAACCGTTTCGATCAGACCAATTCGCAAAAACACAATTCACAGCAGGTAAGTTGCTGCATTCACTAAACTTCCTGATTTCACAGTAATTTTTCTACAAAATAATGTTTGCCATTAAAACATTACCATGACGTGTAACGCCAATTCAGCAGCATTATCATGTCGTGCAACGGTAATTCTAGTGTTGTAATTTCAAATGCATGTTTGAGTTTCATCAAACTAACAGCGCACCTGTAAACATTAAACGATTGCACCAACCACCTTAAACAATTTCCTTCAATTTCCCACAATATGGATAGTTTTGTGGTTGTTTTTTGTTGGAGGACTTTGTTGTTGTTTCCAATACCACTAGCCGAACCAGTAAAAAACTCTCTTAACCCTAGAATGGTACCCATGAGTAATTTTTACTCACATGCGGTGTATATTTCGTCGCGCACCAGCCACCTGGACACTCTGACTGCCATAAGGCTAGAAGCTATATAATCTTTTTATGTTTAATGATCAAATAAAAACTGCACATAATACTATTGTAGCCTTCTTTTTAGTAAAAAAATGTACCTAAAATCATCCAAAAATTTATCGTACCATTCTAGGGTTAAGGCCGGCCACATGTTGAGACGCGTGTGCCACGTGCAGCGTGATATGATGCGTGTGGCACGCGCGCAGGATGGTTTGATTTCATACGTACAAAGAATAATTCGATTTCTTAAATTTAGTTATAAGTTGTCATCAAAAGCTAGAGCAATACATTTGAGAGCTGTCAACAGCAAATGTAGCCACCGTTTCAATATTAAGTGATTCCAACAATATATAAATTGAGCTCATTTAATTGCAAATGGCAAACATCTTTTCCTAAATTAAAACATGAATGATTGGTTGAAATAACAGCAACTAAAAAAACTCTAGATACCCTAAATCGATGACTGTATTGGAAGTTTAAGGTCTTTTCTTTTCAAATTTTCGAAATCTTAGTACATGTTATTTGTACATGTTATTCTCTTGAAGAACACGTTTCGATTTTTCAACCAGAAATATTCGCTATCCTGAGAGCTGCCTGTTGGGCAATTGAAGAAAGATGGAGGGGAAAAGGCATTGATATTTGCAGTGACAGCCAAGCTGCACTGATGGCGCTACGTAGACCCCTGACTACTTTGAAAATTGTCCAAGAGTGCAGAGCACGATTGAACTCTGTCGCCAGATTCAATAGGGTGCATCTGCTCTGGGTATCGGGACACTGTGGTGTTGAGGGAAATGAAATTGCTGGCGCCATTGCGAAGCAAGGTTCGGGACTTCCACGACGGGGCCCTGAATCCACCTTGGGTGTGCCGAACGCATCTGCATGTACCATTCTTTGGAAGTGGGTAGATGATGCTCACCAAAATAGATGGACGACTGCTGATGTGGCCAGGTACACGAAGGTCTTCCTTTCTGAGCCCAACCATGTGACTGCAGGATTCTTGCTAAATAAGAGCAGGAAAGTTTGCAGAGCCATGATAGTCATTCTGACTGGACACAACTGCCTAGGAGGAGATATGTACCGAATAGGTGTTGTACAGGATGACCTCTGTTCATCCTGCCTAGAAGAGGCTGACTCTGCGGAGCATTTGCTCTGTGAATGCCCAGCGTTTGTGCGTCTCAAATATCAATGCTTTGGCTGCACATGCAGAGGATAGCCTCTTTTCCCCTATCAGTGATCCTAGATTTTATCAAGAAGTCTGGGAAACTATGGTAGGTAGGGGGAAATGGGTACAATGGGTCTTTGTGTGCTTAGAGGTGCCAATGCGCCTCTCCCCCAGCCTATACAGACACACGCACACACACACACACACAACAGGATCATTACCATTAGAAAATTTAATGACAATATCACTTAGTAAAGAAGTACCAAAAAATTACAAAAATTACCATAGCTGGTTGCTCTAAACTATTTATTTCAACCTGATATCTGTCCAGATACTGTGCGCATTCCGTTCAAATCCAGTGACTCAATTGGAATTCATAAGGCAAAAAGCAGTTGTGTTCTTAGCGATTTGTCAAGAGAGTACGTCAACTGCAACAGGATTGATCACATTTCAAAATAACTCCTGTCAGGTTTGGTCCTTTTAACGATCAATACATCTTGTGAATTTTATACAGATCTGACTATCAGACTGCGAGTCCTCACGAGCACAAAGTTTGGGTGTTAAAAATGGAGATAATTAAGTGAAGGGGCTACCGTTATTGTGCAAAGAGGAGTTCTTAGAATATATGTTTGACTTTGCAGACAAAGCATGAGATTGATCAAAAGTTGGTATTTTATTCTAAAAACCAAAAAATAATTCAAAATGTACATTGATTTGAAGATTTTTGCTAAGTATTGGACGTAGATCAATAGTCGCACTTTCATATTTCTTGTACTCATCAATATGTTCTCGGAATTTGGTCATGATTTGAAGAAGTTATATATGAAGTTATCGCAATTCGTGTTATATGAAGTTATCGCAATTCGAATTTCGACAAATTTCCTTTGCCTACTTTTAGTTACCTAGCGCTCTCCTGGTTTGAAGATTTCCAAAACATTCTCATAACATTAATAGTCAAAACATTAAAAGTTTTTCTTTTCTATACTTTTTTCTGCAAATATCTATTTTCCACGGAAATATAGGGGTACTTATAGATTCACTAAAATGCCCGCTGTAGCCAAAGGTTTTAAAATATTTTCCAGTGAATTAAAAAATATTTACAACTTATATCCGCCAATATTTCCTGAAAATATCCGGTTGATCAGGTTGTGCAACCCGTATCTGAGTCGCTTCATCTAGCGCCACGCCATCATTTAGCGTTGACCTATTTGATTATTTATGTTACATAATACTTCTCAATATACAGTTGGACAAATGTAAGGTTAAAATTCTTACTAGGTATGTGAAAACTATTTTTTTCCCATTTTGAAAACCTTGATATATATTAATTGAAACATTTTTTTTTATTAAAAACTCAACAATAGCACAACAATACATGTAATTCACCTTAACTAGCTTAAGCACATAGATGAACGGCAGTGGTGAACTTGTTCAGGGTAATGGTAGCTTCACCAATAGTTTGTTGGGCACAAGTTTGGATTTGTCCAACGACAGCGGTGGCCTTGGAGCGAGCAACTTCAACGGCTGATGTAGCTTCAGTCATGATGGTTTCCATGAGGGTCTTGACTTCATTGACCTTAGTGAAGGCACACAAAGCAGCTTCGAAAGCGCCTGCAGAGCATTCGTCGACAATGGTGATCAACTCACCGACAGCCGATTGCAGAGCGACAATTTGAGACATGACCTCGTTTTCGAATCCACCGACAGCACCAGACATGTTACCAGCGCATTGTTCAACGTTCTTACCAACGCTGTTCTTGAATTCGGTCAATTCACCAAGATTCTTTTGGGCACACACAGCGATTGATCCTCCCTTGGTGATCATGGTACTGAGGGTGGCCTCCAAACTGGCAATAGCAGAAGATATTTCATTCTTGGCGCTAGCAATGATGGATTCAACTTTTCCTTGAGCGTTGGAGGTTAATCCTTGGACGAGGGTGAAGATGCTCTCCAAGTCAGCTTGAGCCTTGTTGATAGCTTCTTGCACGATCGATTGCACATTGTCGATGATTCCACGCTCTTGGGGAGCAGCGGCCTGTGAAAAATTGAGAAATGCCCAAATTGAATTTAGCGATTTTCATTCACACTTAAGAACTTACGACAACGGCAACGAGGGCCAAAAGGACAATAGCGAATTTCATTTTCAGTTAGTGGTCTGTCGATACTAGTGTTCGAAAACTGATGGTGAAGCAGGATTTCGAGCTGCTTTTATAATGAAATTTTCGTACTGAAAAAGCCCGATTCATTAGATAAGAATACAATTAGCAATTTTTTGGCTGTACGCGATATGACTTCGAGTAGATAATCTGTTTAATTGCTCAATATCGCTTCTGTAGAAGGATACTAAGCTGACGGTATTTTTAATTTTTGAAAACCGTATTCACTTTGATGTTCATAATTTACTCAAACCTATCACATGAAGTTTGCTTTGAAAAAAATACTGCATACTGTTTGATTATGATATCATTTCTTCTTGATACAGCGAAACATATTGATTGCTTGGTTCGACGATAGTAAATTTGTTTCACGTTTTGCATGTATTTAATTGATTCCGAATCAAACTTTAAACTTAGATCCGTCATGAAGAGATAAGTTATTATTATTCAAACTATGTACTTAGAACCCTTTGCACATCTTCTAGTCGAAATGCAAAAATTTGTTCTGAAATTTAAAATATGTGTGGAGATGATTTTTTCTCAAGAAACAAATTAATATTTCTGATTATTATTAATATAGGTATAGAATGATATGTTCTGTTTTCATTCAAATTTGTAAAACAGATCACAAGACCTACTCGATTCGAAGAAATTTCGTAGTTTTAGTTTATTCAAATTCACTTCAAATTATATTCCAGGTTTATTTTTCTGCAGATTTGTCTTTCAAATGTGATTTTAGTGCAATTGATTTAATTGGCGCTAACGAAAAATGGATTCAAGGGGTCCCTTTTAGTAAATAAATATATTTTTGGTAATCTGATATATCTGCCCCTCATATTTAAAAAAAACTTTTCACTGCCTTTAGATAAGTTCGCAAACAGTATTTGTATCATGTTTTTCTCAGAATTCAAGAGAGAGAAAAAAGTTCAACCGAAATAATAAATTCAGAAATAATTAAAATAACAGTAATGACCGAAAATATAAGAATAATAAAATTGGGTAAAAATGCTATCGATTTTGAAGTGATGCTTGTGTGCCCTGTAAATTTTATGTATCGTGCCCTGTAAATTTTATGTATTGTATATGTATTTTTAACTTTTGCTCCAGCTGAAATTTATTTCAAGTCATAGAAGCGTTAAATAAATTTTTTCTTGCTAATTTGAAACAATTTTTATTAAATTTTCAACAGCATTAAACATTACAATTAACAGACTTGCGTCAAGGTAGATGCGAACTTGTTGAGGGTGATGGTAGCTTCACCAACAACTTGTTGGGCACAAGTTTGAACTTGGCCGACCGACACGGTAGCCTTGGAGCGGGCAACTTCAACGGCAGCAGAGGCTTGGGAAATAATGGAGTCGATGAGAGTTTGCACTTGCTTGACCTTGGTGATGGCACAGTAGGCAGCTTCCAATGCACTGGCGGAGCATTCTTCAACAATGGTAACCAATTCAAAGACGGAAGATTTCAAGGAAGCGACTTGTCCGAAGACTTCTTGTTCGAATGCAACGATGGCACTGGACACGCTGGTGGAACAGCTTTCTACGTTCTTGCCGAAAGAGTTCTTGAATTCGTTCAATTCACCGAGGTTCTGTTGGGCACAGAGAGCGACTGCTCCACCCTTGCTGATCATGGTAGAGATAGTGCTTTCGATTCCAGCAATGGTGGAAGCAATGTTGTTCTTGCTATTAGCAATGACGGATTCGATTTTGCTTTGGGCGCTGGATGTCAAACCTTGAACAAGGGTCATGATGCTGTCTAAATCGCTTGTAGCCTTGCTGATGGCACCTTGAACAGTGCTTTCAATGGTGTCCAAGATTCCACGCTCTTGTGGAGCAGCGGTCTGTTTCAAAGGGTTTTAGATGGTTATAAGAAGCTTTTTTGTTTGATTTGTTGAAATAGGTACTTACGGCGACGGCGACGACGGCCAAAAGAACAATAGCGAATTTCATATTGAATTGGTTGACTGCTGACGATTCAAGACCGAAAACTGATGCTTGGTAGGCGTAAAAGCTCCTTTTTATAGTGAAAAATCTTTGTTGAATAGCCTAACTATGAGGCGATATGAATATTCGATACTGATTGATTAGTTTCTGTCTTGAACTAGTGTATTGTAACATAATTAGACTAAGATAGCATACATGTGAACTATTTGAATACATTCGATTGTTGATAGTATCTTTCGCACCCATCGAATTGATAATGAACTAATCTGTTTTTCATGTTTATGGTTGTTGGTTTTTAATGAGCTGAATAGTGGTAGAAACTTATGTTTATCCACAACTGAAATAATCAAAGGCTTCAGTTTGGTAGTTTCTGAAATTCGTGATTGAAATTTGCTAATTAAGCATCAAACGAAACATGATTCTCATTCACAAGGGGAAGAGGACCGCATTATGAAAGTTCAGTTCTGCGTTGGTGATATTATGCTTCGATAAAAATAAGTAGATTTTTATGCAAGGAGTGCAACAAAAATCTACTTATTTTTATCGAAGCATAATATCACCAACGCAGAACTGAACTTTCATAATATGAATACACATTATCTTTGAAACGATTTCCATAAATTTGTTTACTCGCTTCTTTAAGAACACATTAATAAATTACCTTCCATCTGAAAAATAAAACTAAAATATTTTCACCATAAATGGTTGAAAAAGGGTCATAAATTACACTTGAATACGATAGTATAGATCACCACTGAAAATAACAAAATCTTCGAAGGGGAATTTTACTATAGCTATTAGCTAAGAAACAAGAAGCAGATACTTCAACTGATACTAAAAGTATGAATAACCTTATAAATTTTACGTAAGTTACTACTGATTTCTAATGTTGGCTATTGTTACAACTGCATGTAACTCCTGTCCGCTAAAATGTTTGAATAATTCACCAAATATTGACAGCATGAGAAAACCATTTTGATCTTATTTTTTTCGTGTTTTTTCATTTGTCTGAATTAAGTTTTTTTGGCTCTTAAGTGGCTCTTTTTATGTATCTTTGGTATCGTTTCTCTGCTCTGTGTGGTGATACGTTTTTTTGGCAGCAGTAATTTACGATGTGATGTTGAAAATATTCGATTCAATAAGGCTGCGCAGTGCAGCTTCCGTCTTCTTTTACTATCTGAGCCATGTCATATAAAAAAGGATTCTGAATTTTGTCCTGATCATTTTTACCAGTCATTACACAGAAAAAAACATTGTCCAGTTTAGGAATGCAGTTGAGGATTTGAAAATTAAGGACAAGCAAAATATTTTTATCTAGCACAATTTTATTTAATGTGATCAAATAAATTTCTTAAACTAGTAGATATCTTAAGCTAGCTTTAAATTTTATGATCTAATAGGCTCTAAACTCGTCTTATATCTTATCTATTTATCGCATTTGATAGTTTTCTTTGTGGAGGATCTATGCTGTTATTTCAAATTGTAATTAAAATTTAAATACAAATATTAGGAATCTTTGACCCCGTATTCATTTTTTTAGAAAGAAAAAAGGAACATCCACTGAGTGCAAAGCTTAAAGAATAAAAAATAAAATAAAATTTGTATGAATTCCTAGCATACCTGGTAGGGTTATGTGGAATAAAGGTATCACCCTCTAGAATGCGCTTAATCAGATATATATGTATATATATATATATATATATATATATATATATATATATATATATATATATATATATATATATATATACGGATAGCTCAAAACTAAACAATAAAGTTTTCACAGATAGCATCGCGGCTATTAATTCTCTTTCTGGTCCTTTTACAATGTTCAGAATTTTTGCTGAATGCCGTACATCTCTAAAATACCGTTCACACGATGGCTGTCGCGGCAGCAACTGTCGTGATTTCTGTCATCGTGTGAACTAATATACTGTTATGACAGTACCATAGCATGAGAACTAATAAATAGCATAGAAAGAACGGTATTAGGAGATATTTTTCTGATGGAAAGGAATGGCTGGGAGTGAAGGATTTACCATCAGCTGGCACCTAAGAAGAACCAAAACCAAAATAAGCTCACTTTATCGTATGCAAAAGTGAGAAAAGCATACTGTCAAATGACAGGTGAAATACCGAAATCACTTTCACTGCTTTATACACTGAAAAAATACATGGCGCCAGACGCCATAATTTATGGACTTTTGGCGCCATGTACATAGTCTATTTGGAAATTGTGATAAAAAATAGCGCCACACGCCATAGTACATGGCGAAAAGTACATAGGAGCAGGCGCTATGCTTATAGCCCTCCGCGCCATGTACTATAGTCCTCCACGCCATGTATTATTTCCCCAGACGCCATCTACTATAGTCCTCCACACCATGCACTTCATGCGAACTAAAGCACCACAATAAAGTTCTAATACAAAATTTAACTCTTAAAATATTCGCACGTATGAACACCAAATACCTATACTTCCATATCATTTTTTTATTAAATTTTCTTGTTTTTTTTAATTTTTTTTAATTTTTTTTCCTGTTTTTCTTTTTCATAGTGCTTCCCAGACAACTAGTTTGCTTGGATAAGGAACAGCACAAAGTTTTACGTGACAACGTCATGTGGTATTCCGAAGCGGTCACCCATCTAAGTACTAACTGTGACCAACACTGCTTAACTTCGGTGATCTGACGAGAATCGGTTATTCCAATGTGGTACGGCCGTATATTCAAATATACTTCAAATAACGAACAATATCTAAATTCGCCCACCTATAAATGAAACCATATTACATGGCTCATGATACTATGTAATATGGCGTGTGGGGCCATAATTTCTGCGCCATGTAATCATGGTGCTGGGAGCCATTCTGCATGGCTCAGGGTACTATGTACATAGCGTGTGGAACCATAAATGCTGCGTCATGTTACATGGGACCACGCGCTATGTAGATTCTGATATTATGGCGCTGGGAGCCATATTGCATGGTTCAGAGTACTATGTACATGGCGTATGGGACCATAAATTATGCGCTATGTTACATGGCTCTGGGCGCCATGTGGATTTTTTTCAGTGTAGTTTCAACTTCATCGCAGTTTGCAGTCGATAGTCCGAAAAACAATGGAGGTTTAGCCGATTTCACTTTAGAATAAACACAAATACGCTTTTTGGACCGGTTCGCATCTTTCACATTGACAGCACAAAATTAACAGTCATTCACATGATTGGTTGGCTTAGTTTGTATCATTGACACTCCAAATTTAAGTCACTTCCGTCCTCCTTGGTTCCAGTATCGTAGAGTTTTCACACAAGACTAACACAAAATGTTGGATACCCAATATTTAATCCTTTGTGCAAATCCTAAGGTAAGCTTGTTAGGTTTGTTTCATAAACACGGTGATCTTTTTTCTTTGCTTTCGTTTCCAAAATCTGCCACGCATAAAACGAAAAGTGTTGAGGTCGTTAACAGAAGACTTACACGACGAATGTATACTTTTCAAGAGAAAAGGGACTATTGTACTAAAGATAGGCTACAAACTGATAGCTTTTAGTTCTAATGTTTGGCTGGCGAAACTGTTTCAACTAACTATTTTTATGTTCAATGACAAATGTACATAATATTATTGTTGTCTTCTTTTTTGTATACATATACGGAGTTGACACGCTGGCACAGCGTAAGAAGTTAGTTCCTAACCAGCGTGCGGACTCCATATATGTATACGGACCAAAAATCCAGTGAACCGGCCTGAGATTGATCAGCCTGGAAAATTGGAAGAAATCGCATGGAACAAAAAGGGGTGAAAGGTAAAATTCGACAGCTACTTACATACTCAGGCTAGATTTTTCGTTGCTCATATACGACTCGCTCTCGCAAAAAATCCAACACGCTCTCAGGTTGCTTTGACTGATAATGCTTTGCGTAAATGGAGGCGCGATTTCAAGATCAATGTCTTTTTTTTTTTGGAAAATGGAAGGAGTTAACTCACTTATCTTTTCCTACACTTTGACGCTGGTTAGGAACTAACTTCTTACGTTGTGGCATAGCATATATGATAAACTCTGGGAAGGAAGGGTGAGTGGAACTGAGCGGAAAGAATTCAAGAGAAAGAAACATATTTGATTGACAATTGGTTTAAAGAACGTCACTAATTCTTTGAAAGATTTGATGTACAAATCCGAAATATGAAAGAATCATATACGAAAACATGTTTGATAATGTGGGATCAATATTCAAAATGCCATTGAAACCCATTATTTAACATACTACCATAATTAATAGGTTTGATCAGTTTTTGCGAAGCCGATCCCAACTATTTTCCTTGCATATTTGGGTATCTTTCAAGAACCTCGTAGTGAAATTTTCCTTAACTACCTCTTTTTCTTCATAATCTTTCATTTTCTTTATTAACTCTTTATAGAAAAGAAATAACTGCAAAAAATTGGAAATATATTTCTCTCTTAGATGTTTATTCAATGGCGGCATGTTCACAGCTCGAATTATTTTATAAAAGCGAGCTTATTTTGCCAAAAATAACACAATCACTAAAATGTCAAACTCTATCAGTGCTGCCAGATAGGCGCTGTGGCTTATCCCCAGACAATTCCTATTTATCCCTGAAAATACCTTAAGTAGCCATAGTGACGTCATTTCCGGGAAATTTTTCGGGATTCTCAAAAACCAGGTTATTTAAATATAAATTTTTATATGTGTAAGACTTTCGTCACATGAAGCAAACTTTTTTAAGGTGAGGTGAAACTTTCCTTCACTCATCCTAATCTTTTGGGACTGATTTTTTCTTGTGTGCGTTAAGTTTTCACTTAAAAAAACCTAGTCCCAAAAGGTTTATTATCGACAGAGTGGCGAGAGATAGTTAGACAGTACCATGGGCAGAATTCATCGGTTGATTAATTAATAAGCGAGCTCGGAGTAACGAATATGACTTATTCCGATATTTTGGGATATCCCCGTGTTAAATGCAATACACATCAAACGATGATAGAGCGAGGGCGGTTAAATGACCCCATTATGGATTTGACGACAGCGTATTGCAAATAGTACCTACGAAAAAGTGAATCGGTCACTCAGCTGAATTGATAGAGATATGTCGGTAAGGTGGAAATATCAGTTTTGAAACAGCATCACAAATATCCGCGTATTGGTATGGTTGCAGATTGATATTTTATATTTTCTTATGTCAGAAAAAGGTGGACATGACGTATTTCGAAATTATTATTTATCGAAACATCCGTTCCAAAAAAATGTATTATCTAATTTCAGAATAACCTGAACAAAACCCTGAATATTTTTTCCCCATGTTTGTTCCCTGAAGTCTTTAAAATATCCATAAATCTACGGTTAAAATCCCTAATATGGCAGACTGAACTCTATTCGACTTTGCACAAACGGCTTGTACAATTATTCCCATCCACAATCAATCTGCTTGCGCAAAATGTGATTGGTTTAGTGTATCGGTCCAGCATGAGGTTTTATGAAAAGGAGCTGAAGAGTGAGAAGGAGCAGCAAGAACGAGGAGATAAGTTTGTCATCTAGCTCAGCAGCCATTTATTTCGACTCTAGTCATGAATCAAGCGCCACGAAGAATTAAGTGTGAAAATGTAGACAAAGTTTATTTTGAACCGGGGGATAGTTGTCATACTATTTGATGATTGCATTCAAATTGTCGACTTTGTACAACGTAAAACAAGTTTTTTTTTTTGAAGAAAATATAAAATATTTAATCTTGAATATAGTCACCACTACAATCTTAGACTCTTTGTCAACGGAATGGTGAAAAAAAATTCATCTCTGACAAAAGTCTCCGTCTTTGCCAGATTGCGTTACAGGAACACATTGATTTCTTAAATGTTTGAGCCGAGTGTAAACACAAATTTGTTTTCGAAATAGGTGTCTAAGAATCTCCAAAAAGCAGCCCCCAAACTTACTTACTTATTACTCAGCTACGAAATGATACCAAAATTCCCTGAACATTTTTGATTCAAAAATTGTCAAATATGATTTGGCGCCATATACGTTTCTTTTTAATTCAAACAATCTCACTTCATTTCAATAACGCTGTATCAAAGTGAGTCAACGTTGTATCAAAGTGAGTCTTGCTTGTTTTAATGTTTTATTTTTCATTCAATGATGAAACATTTTGATTTGAAAATAAAATTTTTATAATAAAGAGGAATTCAAATAAGATTCCCTTTTGATTTAAAAGTGTTTCAACTTTTGATTCAAAGTGATTCTAAAAAAATGTTAAGTGATGAAATTTTTCTGAGTGAAACGTTTTAAATTTTCAAAATCAGTGGAAAATAAACAAAAAAGTGGTAGACCTAGAGTACTTTCAAAGTCAGATGAACGAGGGATTGTACAAAATATTTATAAAAACCCGAAGTTAAGTGCTCCTAAACTAGCGAAACAAGTATCGGAATATCTTAAGATAAATGTAAACCCCGAAACTATAAGGATAGTTTTGAGACGAAGAAATTTACACGGGAGAGTAGCCCGTAAAAAACCGTTTGTGAGCAAGTGCAATCGACAGAAGAGACTGAAATTCGCGAACAGCTACAAAAACAAAGACTTTTCGTTTTGGTCTACTGTGTTATTCGCAGATGAAAGTAAATTTAATATATTTCGGTCCGATGGACAATGTTATGTGTGGCGAAAACCTAACCAAGAGCTCCAAGAGCGCAATCTACAGTCTACTGTGAAACATGGAGGTGGCTCAGTGATGGTCTGGGGATGCATGTCCGCAGCTAGCGCAGGTAATCTTTGTGTAATCAACGGAATTATGGACCAAACAAAGTATTTGAACATTCTAAAAGAAAATTTGGTGCAGAGTGCTAACAATTTGGGAATAAAAGAGAATTTCCAATATTACCAGGATAACGATCCAACGCACAAAGCGCTCAATGTTCGATTATGGCTGCTGTATAACTGTCCGCATGTGTTGGAAACACCTCCGCAATCCCCCTGGTATAAAGGTTATCGAACATTTACGGGCTTATTTGGAGAACCAGTTAAAAAATCAGCACTTCAAACCGAATGAGCCAAAAATGATCCTACCCTTTGCAAAAAACTTGTAGAGTCTATGCCAGCAAGACTAACAGCCATAAGGAAAAATAATGGATTGCCAACCAAATATTAGAAACCTTTAATAATATTTTAAACTTTATAAAGAATTAAGCGTCCGAGTTCTTTTTTGGCATGAATTTTATACACATTTTTATTTTTAAATTTTTATATAATCATGAAATTGAGTTACGTTTTCAATGTTATTATTTTTCATAAATAAATGATACGCAGTTACAAAAAATATATTTAGTTTTTGTCTGAAGTGCATTCTTGGGCAGTTTATTCCCTTTTGAAATATAAGTAGGTATGTGTCCGACTTCTTTATTGAGCCACTGTATTATTATTTTTACTGAACTTTCGAAGAGAATTCAGTATTAAACTCACTTCCCCGAAAATTCATATTTCTATACATATATATATATATATATATATATATATATATATATATATATATATATATATATATATATATATATATATATATATGCATTCTTTGCATATATATATATATATATATATCATAACAAAAGACAACTCTAATCTCTAACCGTATATATATATATATATATATATATATATATATATATATATATATATGTATATATATATATATATATATATATATATATATATATATATATATATATATATATATATATATATATATATATATATTTATATATATATATATATATATATATATATATATATATATATATATATATATCAGCAAAATGATTAAGGGAGATAATCTCTGGAATGGCCGATCCGATTGAGGTAAAATTTTTAGTGGGTAGGTACATGACTTGCTAGAATTCCGATACCTTTAACCCTTTGGTAGCGGCGGGCATATTAGTGAATTTTCAAGTACTCCTATATTTCGAAGCAGTGTGTAATTTTTTGTTAAAAAAAAGTATTGAAAATGAAAACTTATTATGTTTTAGGCTTGTTTATGATAAAGAATTGGAAATTTTGAGCCGTGTGTGGGTGCTGAGTACCTAAAAGTAGGCAAGATTTTTTTTTTCAAATTTCGATTTGTCATAACTTTTGACAAAAGCATTAGATCATCGTGAAAATTGCAGAGCGCATTGATGTTGACTAAGACTTAACACATATGGATTTTCAAGATAGTGCGGATAAGCCTGCAGCTACGGGAGGCTCCTGAGAAAAAATGCTACAAATCAACGACCCTCTTGAAAAATTTTTGCTTTTTGACAAAAACTTCAAATAATTGATCAAATTGAACCTTTGTTCATCATGTCAAATTGAAATTTTCAAAATTCTGGTTTGCACAAGAAAAGCAACCCATCACCAAATTACCTCTATTTGCAGCACTCGAAACTTCTGTTCACGAGAACTGCCAACCGGCTTATCCAACCATAATGAAATGATTGGATAATTCACATGACATATATATTATTTAGGACCAGGTATGATAGAAGTGATTTTGAAATGCAGGCAAAACTGTGGCAGTGGTACTATCTTGAAAAATCACTAAGAAAAAAAAACTGCTTTTGGCTTATAACTTCCGAAACTCACAATATTTGGACCTTACCTTAGACAACATTTGGTCAAAATTTGGTTGAAAAATTGATTCACCCGTATAACTTAAAGCGCAGAGATTCATTCGAAACGAAATTCAAAGGGTGGGTTTAACTTAACGTGAAGCAGATTTGGTATATACGAGTATTTGCTTTGCTGCTATCACAGGGTAACCAGCATCAGACATTTTCGTAAATATTGCACCAACAAATGTTTCAAATTACATGCTCAAATATAAAGCATTTGCAATAAAAATAAGGAATCAAATTCTAAATTTTCCGAGTTTTGAAAAATTTTCGGATGGCAGCCTTAAACAACGTTTAACCGCTGAAACTTTCGATAAAATCCTGCTATGAGAATGAAATTCAAAGGATAAGTTAATTTAAGTATGAGCTTGGTATGGTAAACTTATTGCTGCTTCGTTGGAAAAGTGTTACCAGCACTGAACATTTTCATCATTTGTGTTATAGTTGAGCTCTGTTGCTTTGGATAAGGAATGGTTGACATGATATTACAAAAAAGTGTATGACGTCTTTCCAAATTTTTTGGTCATTCAAAGACAATTTCTTCGAAATTAAGTTTTCTAGCGGTTCTGATGCGCTAGACTTTTTAACTTCGAATGCAAACAAGTTTAAAAAATGGTCCTCCATGCATACGATTGAATTGATAATATTTTAAAATTTTTCTGTCTGTCTTTCTTAAAACAATACGCTATCCAGTTTCATAGTTTCGCAATATAAGTTATTGTTTCAATTAACCTCATCTTACTGTTAGTCCGAGTTTTTTACTTCAATATTGACAGTTAATCGTCTCCTGATTTAGTTTACGGTCATAGTATATTCGATCATAGAGTTATGGTAAATATTGATTGTTTGTTGGGATCGAGTAGCTATGTGTTTAATTTTCATCAAAAAAAATCTTTGCAAACAGCGATATGAGTATTTCCTTATAACTACGATCAGCCTGTAAAATCTTGTAGCCACAGTATGTTCACCACACTACTGTAAGCAACGCCAATAAATGAAATATTTTAAAATTTTATGACACCACCACGCAGTAAACAACTTTTGACTTTCGTTTTAATTTAAAACAATTTTTATTAGATTCTCAACAGCAACAAGCAATATAGTTAATGGACTTAAGCGCAATGCTGGACGGCAGTAGCGAACTTGTTGAGGGTCATGGTAGCTTCACCAGCAACTTGTTGGACACAGGTCTGGACTTGTGCGACGGTGACGGTGATCTTGGAGCGGGCAACTTCAACGGCAGCAGAGGCTTGGGAGACAATGGAGTCGATGAGAGTTTGCACTTGCTTGACCTTGGTGATGGCACAGAAGGCAGCTTCCAATGCACTGGCGGAGCATTCTTCAACAATGGTAACCAATTCAAATACGGAGGATTTCAAGGAGGTGATTTGTCCCAAGACGTCTTGCTCGAAGTTGGTGATGGCACCAGTCACGCTGGTAGAGCAGCTTTCAACGTTCTTGCCGAAAGAGTTCTTGAATTCGGTCAATTCACCAAGGTTCTGTTGGGCACAGAGGGCAACAGCTCCACCCTTGCTGATCAAAGTAGAGATGGTGCTCTGGATTCCGGCGATGGTGGAGGCAACATTGTCCTTGGCACCAGCAACGATGGCTTGGATTTTGCCTTGGGCGTTGGAAGTCAAACCTTGAACAAGGGTGATGATGCTGCTCAAATCGTCTTGAGCCTTGCTGATGGCACCTTGGACAGCACTTTCAATGTTGTCCAAGATTCCACGCTCTTGTGGAACGGCAGCCTGTTTGAAAGAAGTTTGGAAAGTTAGCGAAGGTTTCATAAATGAGTTTGATCAAGCAGGAACTTACGACAACGGCGACGAGGGCCAAAAGAACAATAGCGAATTTCATATTGAATTGGTTAACTGCTGCGATTCAAAACCGTAACTGATCTTACTTTCAAAAACAGTTGGCTTTTATAGTGAAAGCTAAGCGCATTGGTCTTGTACTGATTAGTTGATAAGATTGTTAATTTGAATAGTTCGAATCTACTATCTTAGTGAATTTATGAAATGTATAAGTTTATCTAACGAATGTCATCTATCAGGTGCTTGGAGAGTTTTAATTGTTGATAAGTAGGCAGAAATGAAACGTTGCACAAATACTTCTTTTTGTGGTTTTCTTGTTTGCGGTTTACCTTGTGGATTAGAGTGTTTCATATACATAATTCCTTTATTCAGTGTAAACCAAGCATCGTTTTTTTACAACTCTTCAGCGTAGCGGTAAATTTGAAACTTTGATATACGAATTAGTTCCGCATCATTACCATTCCATGTGATGCAACAACAATACCTTCACCATATCCACTTGAGATAAATGCCTACATATTCCGCCACTGCACCTTCATATAACACAGGCGCAAATATCTATGATCGTGACGAAATGTTTCCTTGATATATAGTATGAAATCATCGATGGTAATTTGATCCGCCATGCGGATGCTGACTTTGTTATTGTTCGCTTAGGCTCCTTGTTTGATTTTTTGCCCTACCGTTTTCGTCTTCGCAGTCGATCGGCTCGACACTCTGTCAATTCACATGCAACTTTGAAATTTCATTCTACGCTGTCAATCAATTTTGGCTTAAAATTACTTCCTTCCAATTAGGTTAATTAATGTGCTTATATCCACACATGCACACACAGACATAAGACGCAATTTCGATGTGCAAGGATTCACCGAAAAAAGGCGGAAATCCATAAAGAACTCTTACAACTGAAGTTTCCTTCAATTTCCTGTTTACGATCGGTTAAGTTGAAAAAATTGTTGAGTCTTTTATGGATGTATTGACCTTGTAGATTTTTATATTATGAAAAAAAAATTGTGTCATTGCATCGCATATATACATAGTTGGAGTACCAGCAGACATAAGAATCGTGAGTTGATGGTATATGAAAGTTTTTTGTGTGAATATTTCTTGAAAAGGTAAATTTGAGAATGCTGCAACAAAACAAAAATTTAAAACTGGATGTTTTTCAAGAGTTTCAGTAAATACACTAAATGTTGATTTTGTAACAAGTCGAAAAAAGTTTTTTTCGGTTATTTTTCCGTTCCCAAATAGCTATCATTGACTGTAACCATTGACATGTGACGATGATGTTGTCTATTTGAAGTACAAGTTGTGTTGTAAATTTGCATCGGACTCCGCTTGGAACGTAAACTTTCTACAGCTAAATTCTATGAAATAGTTTACATCAGTTTTAATTATAAATGTTAGTCAATACAAATTTAGAGCTTAACCAGTTGTTCGAATAGACTACATATTTCCGCAAATTTTGGGAGATATGTAGGTCTAGTCACTTTAACCTAGGAGAGATTACTCTCAATAGTTACTTTTGTGGAAGTTAATTTTTTTTCTATAAGTTTGTCGAGATGCACTGGTCCTTGCCCTTTTAATAATTAGCAGAGCCAAAAAGTCTGAATCTGCTCTGGGCCTGCAGTAATATCAAATTAAGTCATAATTTTAATTATCCTTATGTATGATATCCTTGTAATCATCACATATTTTTTGCTCAATATTAACTTTACATCCGTATGAATTAAGAAGATAATTCACCCTGATCACTCGTTTATGCTATGACGACTTACAAGCAGGTTTCCAGATTCAAAATATGGTAGGGCATCAAGTTTTGCTGAAGATTTGTGTATGAATAAGTTTTAACATCTGGTTGTAGGAAATTTCATTGTTTAAGTCTTGAGCCCCGCAATTCCGCTTTATCTTTTTGCAAAATTAATTTCGTACCTATAAGGTCACTGTGTTCGACTTGCGAAAGTTTCTGAGGTTCATCACAAACAACATTTACGCTTGAAAATTCTGACGCTTGCTAGGTTGTAGACTCATTGTTGTCAACTTCTATTAAATTAATTTCTCCTTCAGTATCTTCTGGCAGTATTCGGGAGGTTAAAGAACAGGCAAATCGAAAGGTGTCAAGCAAAAGCCACAGTCATTCACATTCCTGCCACATCATTGGAACACCAAAAGGCTATGAACGTTTCTTTTTGTTTCGCCTCTTAATCAAATCAGTGGAACAAATACTGCCAACTAAAATGTGGTACAGCGTAAAATGTGGTTTGTCTTGGTTTTTAATGTTAATCACAAAAGAATGGAAGTAAGCAATTTCTAACCGCAGAGGTATAGAGCATATTTGGCTACTTAAGTACAAGTTACCACATATGTAGCAAAATATATCTGCATTATTTACACAATTACATGAAATGATGAAGATCATATTTTTTTCACCTAAAATATTTTTAAAAAACTAATGAAAATTCACGTTTCAATTGCTAAACAAACAGTATTAGGCAAAACTAATGAATAACAAAATTTGTCTCTAATTTATTTTGAATGCTCGTCATAAATATGATAATTCTATCTACTATTATATTAATTAAGGCATATATGAATAATAAGAGCTAACAATCAACTTTAAGTTCTATATTTAGATTCAACGAATCAAATGCTAAGGATATAGTTCATTCAAAGATAGATACAGTACATTTAAATCAAATACATAGATATGGTACATTTAAATTAAAAGGCGATATTGATGTAGATCAGTATTATATTTGCCAAGTTAGATTTTAATCCTATTAATGCAAAGGTGTTATAAATTAAGCTACTACTCTACAATTTCACGTTTGCTCAGTAAATTCATAATGAAGAAAATTGAATCAACCATAAATTTATTCATTATTTTGTCTTAAAAAATGTACAAAAAATATGATAAAGTATTTTCTACAGGTGATCAATTCAATAAAAGTTTAAGTCAAAATTATTACTGGTTTGTGTAAAATACCTCAATATCTTCCAAAATTGACGAACATATTATGTTTCCCCCACTTTTACCCCCAAGTAGTAATACATACCCATAGATATGAAAGAATATGGAAACGAAATGGCTATTCGTGTACTTTTTTAATATACGCACAACATGGCTCTCTCACAAAAATTCCGTTCAGTGCGCCCCTTTCTACCGCACTCACAACCGACAAACCTTAATGCCGTGTCTTAAAGCTGTGAACACTAGATCGGTGTAAAAGCGTGCAACGGTCAACACGGAAATAAACGTCAATGTCAGTTTGATTTGAATGGGGGGGGACTGAGAGCAGTCAAAATTTGTCAAATAAATTTTGGAAATTTTTCGGCGTATTCGGTGGAAACGCATATCTGCGTTTGTGCGCAATCATTTGTGTCGGTTTTGCGGATATATTAGTGGCAAAAAATTATAAAATAGTGCGATAGTGAAGTGCGGCGTTCCAGGCTGCAAAAGTAGCTACCGAAGTGCTTCGCAAGGGGTATCGTATTTCGAGTAAGTAAAATTAGCCTTTGGCTAATTTTTCATTTCATATAGTTTTTGTGTGAAATCATAATTAATTTCATTTACAAAAAGCATTTTAAACTCCACTCGCCGGTTCGGGGAAAGAAATGTCAAATGACGTTCAAAATGGCGATATCTCGTGGTTTTCACATGAGCGTTACCATATGAACGCCAGTACCTCTTTCTCACATCAGTAAGCAAGAAGTCGAAAATTAGCACATTTCTCTCGGTCGATTTCTAATCCATTCTCTCTTATATCTGTGTAAATACCCCAACCTAGCAGCGATGATTCGAAAGCTCAATATCAGTATTCATCAAACTTAGAAATAAAATCTAGATGCCAACCCCTCAAGACGTACCACAGTGAGCTGAATAGTCCAATCCGTTTCACTTTAAGCTTAATACTGTCTTCGATTTCACGTGAAATTTGTTTCGGTGAACATTTAGCTTGAAAATAAGCAAGAGTTGTACTCACTTCTTAAGCTTAGTACTGTGTTCGATTTCACGTGAAATTTTCATACAAAATTTAACGTGAAATCTGTTTCGGCGAAAATTTAGCTCCAAAATAAGCAGGAGTTTTACTTAGTTTTTAGCATGAAAAGTTGCTTTGAAGTTGCTTTCGCTTTGAAAATATAGATGGCATGGACACATGCCTCCAATAATTTCACGCCAATTTAGTTTGTGCAGTTCATTTTTTTCGAGCTAAAAAGTGACATATGGTGTTTGAATTTGAAAATTGAATAGTGCAAATGTCTTTCCAGTAAGAAAATCGATTGAAAATTGAAATTCTTGACATTCTATCCGTCAAGAATGAGGAATGTCTCAAAAAAAAAAATGACTAATTTTCGAATTTTGTTTCGATCGGTCCTGGTTGATGATGTCCTTTTCTTCAGCAGATTATCGAAATTCAGTGAAATAAAAATTAAATAAGTTGACGAATTCTAAAAGTTTGACCCACAAAACAAGTGAGCACATTCACCTATTTCAACCTTTCACTATTTCAAATATCAATCAAAAGTATCGTGCAGTTTTACACAGTAATTTCACACATTCAATTCTACACAATTCTAGTCTACAGCTTCACTTATTACTACCAAATCCTATAGGCTATAAGTGACAAAGCCTTCGACAATTGAAAACACCTGCATTAAAAGCTTCTATACAAAATAGAACATACAAAAAATAATGTCATAATATAAATCATAAATAAAACACATAAAATAACGACTTATTGAATTCAAAACCTCTGGCAATGCTTGTCACATATCGGGAACGCAGAAATAAGTTCCACAGTAGTCATGCGTTCGCAGCTCCGCCAGGGGCCTGAAAGTACGTGATTTATTGATGGAAGAGATTGGCAGGGAGAGAAGGATTTACCATCAGCTGGCACGTAAGAAGAAACAAAACCGAAATAAGTTCACTTTATCACATACGAAAGTGAGAAAAGCATACTGACAAACGACAGGTGAGAATATATATATCCGTGTTAGCTGATAGGTGAGAGTGGATTGGCGTTAGCGAATCCAATCCCGGGATCCCGGATCCCGGGATCCCGGGATCCCGGCCAATTTCTGGTCCCGAAAATCCCGGGATTGATGAGCTCTAATCCCGGGATTTTCGGGATCAGAAATTGGCTGGGATTTCGGGGCCGGGAGTCAAGCATTATCGGCAATCAAGTTACAGCAAGACTCGAAAAGTGCAAATAGAATCCATATTTATGAGAAAACAATTAGCTCACATCAAAATGCGTAAAAAATAGAGAATATAGAAAAAATAGAAAATAGATAGAAACAAGAGAATACAAAGGGGTTGGTAAATAAATAAGTATGGACTGTTTCACATTTAGTGCATTCGTTACATCGAATGATTTGAGGAAATTAATACTAGCGAATGCATACACAGATTTACCAAAATCCTTAACAACAATCAAAAAAAGGTTGTTGGCTATGCAAGCAGGATAAAAAAAATAATAAAAAATGAGATAAGACAGGCTAGTATCTCAGGTGAACGGTTCAGTTTGATGTTTGATTAATGGACCTTGACTGCAAATAGGCGCTATATAAATATAAACATCTACTTAGTAAATTCTTACTGGAGCTTAGTGCGAGTAAGAATATCAATGACAGCTGGAAACTACCTAAATATGAGTTTAATGTTTCTCTAGGAAAAGACATTGTTACCATCGTAACTGATGGGTCAAATGAAATGCGAAAAGTAGGCAGACTAGTTGGTACAGAGCAACATATTTGTTTGGCGCATAGCATCCACTTGGCAGTTTGCGATGTTCGCTATAATATGAGGTCCATTCCAGATTAAAGAGTTGATGAAGCAGCTGATAGTCTGAACGACGACCACGAAGATTTGGATGGTCCTGAATCAGCTAACAACGTTGAAACCGGTCGCCTGCAAGACACGCTAGATCAGACGAAGGACATCAGCGCATGCATAAAGAAAATTCGTTAGGTAGTTTTATATTTTAAAAAAGCTCCAACGAAAAATAATAACGATCTTTAAAACTATGTCGGATCCGAGCAAGGCATTTAACTGTCTCCTTTAAATGGATTGTAAAACAAGATGAAATAGTCTCTTGACAATGCTCAAATAGTTTCCCATTTTGAAAAATAGTATAAACTAATAGGCCTGCAATATTCAGAGCAATTAGAAGCAACAGAGTTTGATTCGATTCAGAAAATTATGGAAGTTTTACTCCCTGTAAAATTGGCTGTGACGGCCTTTAGTCGCAGACTTGTTAATTTATGCACTGCTAATACTTCATCAAGATTTGTCTTTAGGCTGTTAGGAGAAAAACGGTCTATTCTTCTGAATGCTATGAAAATTGCAATATTGGACCGAATAAAAGAGCCTCAGTGGTATGCTAAGCTATCTCCAGAATCCACATTGTACCAGCGAAAATTTACCAAATGAAATAAAATCTCTATTTTTGAAACCAAGCAACGCAAATATTAAAAAAAATACTACAATGATCTAGACGCTGAACCCTATGCTTGGTAGCCAAAGAAATGAGGAGAACCCAGTAGATACCCATATTGAATCAGAACAAGGTAGTCGTCAATTAACGCTACAAGAAGAGCTGCAAAAGTATGAAAATAATCAATCATGAAATGCCGCAAGAAACTAATCTAATTAAAACCATTGCAAAAGAAATGAATCTTTTCGAATGTGGTGGCACTTGCATAGTTTGGAGCAGGCGTACCAATATTTCTCGACCGTTTCCGAGGCGTCCAAAATCGGGAATAAATTTAGAAGCAGGCTTGGAGACGATACCTTAGATGCTATGCTATTGCTTCAATGTTACTTCCGAAAAACCTAATGAACTTTGGCCGAATTTTTTATGTGTTACTTTATTATGTATCTCAATTCTAAGAGATGTGTTTTGTTGTTGTGGTTTTTTGTCGTGATTTTTCGTTGTAATTTGTAATAGATGTAATTTTTAATATCTGTCTTCATACTGTCAACGTTTTGGATAATTAAAATTATTGTTTTTATTTGCATCAATATTATAAATTAGTAATAATGCAATTTTTTATACAGTTTTGAGCTTACTTATTGTTGTAGTTTTGAAATGATGGCAAATTATATAATCTGTTTACTAGAAACTTGACTTATTTTGTTGTGTTGTATTTTGAATTTCAAATCCCGGGATCCCGGGATCCCGGGATTTGAGATTTTTCAATCCCGTAATCCCGGGATTGAAAATATGGTTCGGGATTGGAATCCCTAATTGGCGTGCGTATAATCCCATCAAGAAATAGTAAGCGCAACGAACATTCACTGGCAACAGACGAAATTCTCTGTATTGGGTTGCATAAAAGTGTCGGAGATATTCCTTTTACTCGCCAAATAGTATCGAAAGTAGTATTCCGCGTTAACTACCTTATCGCTTACCATTTTAATATCCAGAAAATGTGTTAAGAAAATCAATAATTCATAAATTACCATTCGTTAAAATAGTCTCTTTGGCAAAGCACGTGCATATTGCCTAGTGGGAATGAGAAACGTATCTGATCGTAGCAGCGTTGCTTGGCGGGGTACTTTGTGTCGTTTTCCAACTTGGACTTGGATATTGCTATCTACTTCTTGCAATTGTATCGCAATTCACGTACTTTCCGAGCTATATATAGTTCTTAAGCTATGGCTCCGCTCTGAGTCTCTCTTTTGAGAAGACAATTTCCCCTAGAAAGCAACATCTTCATTGCTTCCAAACAGATTGCATAAACACATTTTTTTTAATGACGTCACAGTCTAGTCTACATGGGGTCAAATAAACGGTCGTAGATGCAATTTTTACGTTGCTTCCAAGCCGTTTTTGTGCTTTCATTATTTTCATTCTGTGGTGTTACCAGATCAACTGTGTGAGATGTTCACAATTTGATTTGAGAAATTTTTTTAATAAATGTTTATACGCGATTACTTCACGATTTCGAAAAAAAAACAATTTAAAATTTATGTCAGCCAAATGTAAGGGAAGCAATGCTTCCCTTGCTTCCACGAACGCCACTGGTGTAGATAGGTAGCATTTTCTCTATTCCGAAATTGGTTTACAAATATTCGAACAGTGCACCTTGTATCCATCCGGACTCATGCACCTTGTACGGTATGATGCATCTTGTCCATGATCTCGTAGGCAAACCAAATCAATTTGTAAATATCAACGGAGCGACGACCAGACCTTTTTTCAAATCACTTGGACTCGATATGTAAAACAGACAGCATTTCGAGCGGCCTCGAGCTAAGTCGAGACCATCATAAGCCCTCAGAAACCCCCATAAAATAGGTAGGTGCCGGGGGAAACATAATTCACTCTCTCGTGCTTGCCATGTTTTGGCTAGTGAAAAACAGGCGAGAATAGACGCGGTGACCATTTATACTCTCGGCTCGGCAGCATTTTCCATATATCGGGCAGAGTGTAAATTTGGCACTATATGTATATTCTACGATGTTTGATTCATATCGTAAGCCATAACTGAAAATCTTATCTTAATCACTCATAAGATTCAACTTTTACCAAATTCGTTGATAATATTAGAGAGACCGCTGACCCAATTTTATCAGTTTGTTAATTGATATTGACAGTTGTACAATCAAATCGGACGAATATTTTTAATTTTGATCAAATATTAAAATAACGTCACCTTTTGGAAAATGAAAGTGATATTCCTGATAATTTTAATTTGTGTGACATGTGTGAGTAATCTTTCCTATAAAATTAACTACTGGGCCCCACTGGCGTAAAATCTCAACTCTACCATATTCTATTTCTGAATTCGGTCCTAAGCATCTGGTTGCGGACATTTTTCTGAACAGTAATTTTGTAATGTTTACCGAAATTAAATAGAATTCTATTCATGTTTGCAGGAGGCAAATGAATCAGATAAAACTACATCGGGCTCAGATCATGAAGACAGTGAAGTGGATACTATTAAATTGTTTGAAAAAAAAGTCAAGAATGTGCTCAAAAAAGTCACAAAAAGTACCGAGCAAACAATAGCATTGGTGAAAACTGATATCGAAAAACAAATGCGAAGTTCGAGAAGTGAATCCAAAGTCATGCTAAAAAATTTAGACGAACTGGCTCAAAAATTTCACAAAATCAAATCTAAGTCTGCAAGAAGTCTAAATGAATGCAAGGACAAATTCGTTGGAGAATCGAGTATTTTGGGACATTTACTTGCTTTGAAAGATGAAATTGACTTGTCCGTGAAAGAAGTGAAAGAGTGTCCAATCGATATGGGAGGAGTGGAGTGTTTGATAAATACGGTAATGTATGCTCTCTGCATTGCATATCATATCTTTACCTATTTGCTGACAAAATATGATTTTTACCTTTGAAACAGATGATTCGTGGTGAAGTGATGATGGACGAAGCAGACGGTTTGATTGCAAATGAAATAAAAGACAAAACTGAACAGAGAGCGGAAAAATTGATTAAATGGATTCATAAGTGCAATGAAAAGACAATCACTGAGCTCAACAATACGATGGACAAATGGCACTTAGAAGCAAAAAACTGCGCGTCATGACTTATCCTATCTACAGGCTACATGAAATGAAGTCTATTTACTTTACTGTCGTTTAGTTGTAACAATAACATTTGTGTGACAAAAATAAACAAATTGTTAACTTTCCCTTTTTTAAATAATCAATCTTATATTTACCTGCAACCAGTTTGGAACAAGCTTATTCAAGCATAAGATAATTTAGGGATACTTGTTATGTATCATCCGCAGCAAATTGTCTAGCTTGGACACAAGCATTCTCTAAGTAACGGAAATAGCATCTCTTTAATCTAATATAATCCTTTTTCCTGCATTCTACTCTTTCTCAGCGCCTAACCTCGTCATTTTCATTTTCATGGCCACTGTATTTTTCCAAACACAACTACTTGTCTGGCGTGCTGCTGTTAAAACCGACACGTGGCTAGTTCATTCTAATCAATTTCGGTTGTCTATTCTAAAACACCGCAATCTGATTACTAACAACCGCAGTACATTTTTATCTATGCAAAAATCAAAATGAAAAATCAATATTTACGATTGCTATTTGTAGTCGCTCCTCAAATCTTATCTGAAATAAAAATTGTAGAGCTTATTGTTTATTATATCTCTTTGATTTGGTCAATTTGATGATAACGATGTTTTTAGTACGTGGATACTTTCGAAAAAATCGTCCACGCATTTATTTTGGCCGTCTGGAATTCACGCACTTACCGATTAGGTAAGAAAATTAAGTTAGGCAGAGAGTTGTGGAGCATTTGAAATTGAAAAATGAGATGCATAATAGTATTTTGTGCAATTATTGTGTTGTGTGTAAGTGTTGTGATTACAAATTATGTCGAAAAGTGCTTCTCAATGTAAATGGACGGAGGAGCACTAAAACGGGAGAAAATTGCAAAAAACTTTAGCATAGGAATATGGCTGTCTTCGCAATTGATTTTGGATTGCTAAATTTACAAGTTGATATTGTTTTTGAAATTTTTTTCATAAATTTCTGTGCTTAAAACTGTCCACCCAGCTCAAAGGCTAAAAACCATTCACCATTTTTCAGAAATGTCAAGAATCTGACAAAAACGCATCATCGTCTAGTGAAGAAATCTCTCAAAATGATCCCGAAGAAACAGTTGAAGATGTTATTAGGCAATTCGAAGAGCGCGCAACTAAGACGAAAGATTCGATAACAAACAACACTCAAGATGTGATTGACTTAGCAAAAGAATCTGTCGAAAAATCTATGTTAAAAGCTGAACATGATGCAAAATCCCTTTTGACTGATGGCGAACGAATTGTTACTGAATTCACGAAGATCAAGTCAAAGATAGAAAAGGACTTGAAAAACTGTGAAGACAAGTTCCTAGGTGAGTCTAGTATTTTAGGTCACATACTTGGTCATGCGAAAGAGCTTGAAACGTTAGTGGAAGAGATCATGAAGTGTCCGACAAGCGACATTCAAGGAATGGGATGTACTCTAGGCAAGGTACGAAATATCGTTTTTTTTTTGAGACAGTAAAACTAAATAGCTTGTTGTGTTTTTAGTTAATACGTGGCGAAGCAATAATGGAAGAAGTGGAAAAATTGATGGCAAATGAAGAGGGCACATCCGAAAAGAGGGCTGATGCGATTCTAAAATGGATTGAGAGCTGCAATATAAAAGCAATAGAGAATGGAAGACTAACTATAGAAAAATTTATGAGTGATTTAAAAGATTGTAAGACAAAAGATGAGCTGTAATAAGAAAATTGTTTTTTTCTTGTAAATAACTATGAAATTCATTTGTTATAAATTTTTATAAAAATATCTGTTTCCGTATTTTTAATCATGAGTGTGTTTTTTGTTCCTCGGGTCAGTTATAATTAATTGTGTTTGGTTTGAAAATAGTTTTCTTTACGTCAATTATCTCAGTATGCACATCGTTTGCAGTTGATGCAGATGACCGAACTTTGAGCGTACGGAAACTTTAGTGTGTCGTTTAGTGTGCCCCATGCGACTTGTATGTATTGAAATTCACCTACCTCTTAAACTACTGGCAGTCCCATCCTAAAACTTTTATGATGAAATAAAAATACTTTAAGCTTTGTTTTGCCATAAAAATAAGCAAAATTAACCTGGTCCAAATTATTCAAATAACGAGTTGAAATTGTTACTTCCGGTTCAACACAAATTTTTACTTCTGGTTTTCAAATCTAATTTCAAAATTAAAAAGAACAGTTAATTTTCTACACCAATCAGAATTTTTGAGGTTTTTTAGATTTTTTTTGAATCCTAGAATCCGCTTCCAAAAAAAATCTTCCTTCAATTTCATCCATTTTTCAGAAGTCCACAACTCAGCAACTAAACCTTATAGAAACCAAAAATTGTGTATCTACGTTCTTATCCTTTAGAAGTACCATTATACGCAATATGAACGGAATTCAGAGCCTCGACTTTTTTTCGTTGTCCACTTCACGTGAAATGCCCCAAATGTTAGTGATCTTTAACATATTTTAAATATATCTATTATTCTGTCAACAAATAACTTAGGCAAAAATGGAGTTAATGCAATGAATTTCGAACGTGTTTTAAATGTGAATGTGATAATAATTTGGAAATTTTTAGCCCTATGTGTGAGCTAGATGCCTAAAATA
Organism: Nemotelus nigrinus; assembly: GCA_947369275.1. Classification (NCBI taxonomy): domain Eukaryota; kingdom Metazoa; phylum Arthropoda; class Insecta; order Diptera; family Stratiomyidae; genus Nemotelus; species Nemotelus nigrinus. The sequence goes on from OX376374.1 coordinate 99,639,154, forward strand.
AGATTGGGAAAATTTGAAATTTATTGAATTGCGATAACTTTTGATAACAATATCAGATTATTATGAAACTTACAAAACATATTAACATTACTAAGTTGTAGACTAATGTAATTGCTATGAGCATGTTGGCAGCTCTGTAGCTATGGCAGTTACTGAAAGTGAAAATCTTCAATCCATCGACTCTCCTGAAAAATCGTCGCTTTTTCGAAAAAAAAGCAACTCAATGATAAATTTTATGCTTTGTCTGCATAGCCAAAGTAAAACTTTTGAAATTTATCCTATCCTGGAGTCTGGCAGATAAGTTTGTTAACATGCTTTTTATACGCCTCTTAAACATAGAAAGACCAGCTCACAAACATTCCAAGTCATCATCAAAATCGGATAATATCAACATGCCGTTGACAAAGAGGATGCTGTTAGTACTAAATGTTTAGATCAATATATCTCAAAAACGGTTATGGTTACAAGAAAAACTTATCAGATTTTTTTTGTTGGAAAGTTTTTAAGCTACAAATTTGTCATACATTGTTTTTCTGAAGACGTGACCGTTACTGAGATATTTAAGAAAGGTCACTTTTGGTGACCTTTGACCCCGTATAAAAAGTAACGCAGCACTCGGATCGAAGGGGACTTTTGACATTTTGTTTAACAGGGTTCACACCAAAATTCAGCTTTCCCCTCATTTTTCCGAAGTTTCGCCTTTTTTATGTCGGATTTCACTGGACTATTAGCTTGGCTTTGATGAGAAGCAGTTGTGGTAGTTGCAGTGCTGGTAAAGTGTTGCAAGCACTGAGTATTTTCTTCATTTGTGTTACGGAAGATGCTGTTTTCAAAGTTTTGTAAGATAAGTGACCGATAATAAACATAAATTTCAAGTGTTTGCCCTGAAAACCTTTCCACCCTTTGAGTTTAAATGCATTGTTGAGATCAAAGCGCACTCAAAACAGGTTGGAGGACGTGTCGTAAACTTTTTTTTTAGTTTATGCTAGGTGTGTTCGCTTTACACGCAGGAAGACAAAGACCGGCGTAGCTCCTGCGTCTATGATTAACTTTAAGGGTCTAAACTTTGATTTAAGTTTTATATAAAGCAATTTTCGTCTGAGGTCTGCAGATAAAAATTTCCCACCACCTAGTTTTTCTTTATGTTCATGTGCTCTGGGGCTGATTGCCTCTTGAAATATCGAGGATTGTTAGGATATCCTAATTTGGTATCCCAAAAGGATTTTGAGTCTCATTGGATTAGTACGATTTCTTCTGATTGCTATTGTTATAACTATAACTATTGTTTAACCTATTATTACTGTTATTATTAAATCTTTTACTATCGTTGTTATTATTTTAAGTATTATTGAAGGATTTATTATCATTGTCATTGTTTTTATTAGGATAACGGTCTTTATTATTACTGTTATTGAAGTTTTTTTCATTATTATTACCATTATTTTGTGTTCTATTGCTATTTTTTGTGTTACGGTTTTGATTGTCATTTCTAGGTTTCCTTTTTCCGTTTGGTTGTCTATTATTTGCTGATGTTTTGTTTATTAAATTGATATACTTGCCGATTGGACCCGTAATAGGCGTAGCCTGCAATGAACAAAATATCCAATTCTTTTTCGAGATTTTTAAGGTTCTTACAAAATAATATGCTTTTCATAGTTTTCATGTTTTTGAAAATCTTGAGGGCTGTCCTCATGTTATTCCGGGAGCATTCATATGTAGCGTTTCTCATTCCTAAAATAACAAGAGTTTTGTTGTCGAGTCTCTTCAACTTACACTTCACTTCATTGAAAAATTCTACGGTGTTCGTTTTAAATACTACACCTCGTAGGTTATCGTATAATTTGTCTAAGCTTAGTCGATCCTCAAAATTATTCTGAAGTAAATAGTTCACGACCGGCCAAAGAGCAGCATAGCAATTGATTTCTATGGTTTCCCTAGCTCTGTTCTTGAGCTTGATTTTAATGATATCGTTGAAAAAGAGCTGTGATGCTTTATTAATGGCTTGTAGCATAGATCTAACCTATTCGACTAGGCTTCAAAACGTTTGCAGATTTTTGGGTTTGCCATCGAATTTGGGCAAAGAGTTTATAGATTTAAGGGGTTCGATTTGGATTGCAGGGGCTGCTTCAAAGTATGCCATCTGGAGATTTTGTGATTTATATCCTGATCCAAACTATCTTTACCAAATACAAATTTTAATGCGACAAATGCTCAAAACTCTACAAAATTATAAATGTAGCATTAAAATTCAATGTATATTGAATAATATAATAATTAAGTAGTATAAAAATGATGAAAAAGGTTTGACGAGACTTGCTTGTCTTTTCAATCCTTCAGTCGATTGGCTGTTGCTGTAGAGCAGCGGTAAGATTGCTGCTAAAAAATCGTGCTTTCCCGCTGTTTTTATGCAATTTATTTCCTGATGTTTGTTGTTAAATTAACTAATTATTGATTTTAGTTTGAATACCGATTTTTCCTTCAGAAGCTAGGTATAATTTAATTTCCTGGCGGATGTCGATATTTCGAGGGTGATTTGCTCTCTTCTTTAGTGTTTATTGGTCTAATCGTCATATAAGTAGCTGAATTAAGTATCTTACTTATATCACTTACTTTAAAAGTATTGATTGTAGCTAATTACCTGCAAACCATCTACTAATTACATATTTAAGTACATTTATAGCTATACGAGTATATATTAATTACAAATAAACCTGAACAACGATGATGCACAGTTTCCTTAATATGTGCTTAGTCATGTATTCATTGGAGTTCTGCTTCCTATTGTTGCTCTGAAAACATTAAATTTTAAAAATTATGCGTGAAAAAGAATGTTACTCCAAAAATCACATTTAGATCCTATCTGTCAGGAGTAGGGGAACAAAGAGAGCTGGTCGAAAGTAATCTATTCAGAGATTCCGTAAACAGGCTATACAAATGAGTAGAGAAAAGCACACTCAAAGTTTATTCCCTATATTTAAAAATGGCGTGTGATACTTAGGGTAAAAAGGAGGACATTTAGAATATTGTACGAAAAGCAAACAGGACCTTCGAATGTGAGAATGATAGAAGGAGGAAAATTCTCACGAAGAAACGAAAGAAGTTGACGAGAGGAAAGGATACCATGAAAAAGAATGCGGTAGATACTATCCCAAACTATGCGGTGAATAAATCCATAGTCTAATGCACGAAAGAGTAAATGGAACTGCTTAACCAAGATCTGAGTTTTGCTGTCAAGAAACCAACATTTCTAAAAGAATACTTGGCAGTAGACATCGAAACAGCGGTAAAAATCCTTTCCGAAAAGGAGAAATTACAGATTAGAGCGAATGTGGCTAAACTCATCAGGAAGTAAATCAGTAAGAGGAGGAACGCTGATAAGCACAAAGAGTCCTACTAAGTATGCTACCAAACTGGTCTTTTATAGCTAAGGAGAGATCTTTTACCGGACTCTATCAAACGAGTGGAAAGAATCATCCGATATAATACCGTATTTCTGGTCTGCAATACCACTTAAAAGATGTTTATAAAATGGGAGACTAATTCATGGCTTATTATTTGCGTTATGTCTAAAAGCAATTCTACTTACTTCCATTCTCAACACCAACACGAATGAAACTTCTCTTGATTTCCCAGGCCAGGCCTCACTGCATTCTTCTCGGACAAAATTTGCTTCTAAAATTCACTTTGATATTGAATTCACTCGGTCACGAATATTCAACATCATAATCACTCATTCGCGTTAAAGTATTATTTCTTTCAGAGTCATATGCGTAGTTCAAAGAAATGCACATTAATGCAAAAATAGATCAGTAAAAATAGTATGTAATCAAACTATTGAATTCATCGAAATACAATTGCGATCTAATGAATTAAAAGGCGATAATGGATATTTACTTGTAGTATGGAAATTATTTATTTCTTATTCAATACATTTTAGCTTTTATCTTGCTGTGGTCGAGATTACTCCTCAAATTGACATGTGATGGATAGCTGAATAATCAAGTTGAAGAAATATCAATTTTGATTTTGATAATTTTTTTCAATAGCGATCACTTCGTAGACTGAAGTATAAAAGAAGGTTCTAGTCAGTGCATTCGTCAGTGCGTGGACAAACAAGTGGACCAGCAACTTTCAGCAAAATGAAATACCTTATTGTTCTATTGGCTATTGCCGCCGTTGTTGTGAGTTTTCAACACATGTATTTAACTCGAAATTGCGCTGTAACTATTCAATTGATTTTTTTTAGGTTGCCGTTCCTCAATCAAGAGGAATCACCGATACTATTGGCAAACTTGTCACCGACTTCACCAGCTCGGTTTTCGGCTCCTTGGACAAAATCGTTTCCGATGTGAAAGCTTTGACTTCGGGCACGGTTGGAAAGGCAGGCGGTATTATTTCTCTAGCGACCGGTGAAATTTCCAAGACGATCACAAACTTGGAAAATGAATTGAACGCTATGATTGCTCGTGGTGGTGCAGCCAAGACCTGCGCCCTGAACCAAATTGCTCAATTAACAACGATCAAGACCAACGCTATTAGCAGAGTCAACGGATGTGCCACCGATGTCACTAATTCTGTAGTCAGTTTCGAACAAGACACCATGAAACGTGTCAGTGACTTGAAAACAAGCCTTAATGATTTGACTAAATTGGCTACAGGTTGCATCAAGGAAGTTTTGAACGCCGTCACCTGCGCCATTAGCAAAATCAACGATGGATACATGCTCGTCGAATCGGTGACTTCCAACATCAATGGAGCTATTGATCAAGCCAAGAGTACTGCTGAAGGAGCACTCGTAAATACTCAAACCTGCGCCACTTCAACTGTCAATATGGTCACTCAACAAGTTCAACAGATCGGTGAGGATATGAAACGCTGTGTCATGTAAGACTAGTGAGATGTTAATACGGTTTCATTTCGTTCAATAAAATCTGTTTTGCTATTAATCAATTTTATTTTTTTATTCTGCTTGAAATAACATGGTGATATGTTGATGTTAATCAGTGCCGCCATTTTAGCATTTTGAATGTTAGATTTAGCATTATTTTTCCCAAAACGACATTCGAAATTCGGAGCTAGCATCTAGCATTATTTTTAGCATTTAAATTTAGATTTCGGAATAATCTAGCACTCATCTATTTACAATCTCGCCCATCAAATTTTAATTTCAAAGTCCAGATTTTAAAAAGTCATCTATATTGCTTTGAAATGGTAACGTTCAATTTAATCGTGATGCTAAAAATCAGTGATGGGGTCTCATCCACATCTACAAGTTCAAGTTTACCAAAGTATGTGCATTCTAGTTAGATATTTTTTCCTGAATACAGTAGACCCTCGTTTATCCGTGCTAATTGGTTCCAGGCAAGGCGCGGATAAACGGTTGATCGAGGGAGCCAATTTTTCAGAAATAAAATCACTAGTAATTACAGAATAATATGTACATATCTATATTGCACATACATATATATAAATATGTAGATACATATTTTTTCCAAGCATATTCGTAGGACTTTATTTAACAACAAAATGACAAAAACTGCAATCAGTACGTGTGATAGTTCGAATGAAAATGTGCATTGTAAATCATTTTTGAAAGAAAGACGTAATTTTGGTTTGACTGATGCGTTCCTGCTGTTCTTTAATTACTTCCTCTCTAAACAATATTACGGAATGATAAAATTGGTTGTAGTTTTTGCCATCTGATGAATCAATGAACTTAATAAGTAAATCTAATGAATCGCGTGCGTCCTTTAGTTTAATTTTTTCTTCAGTTTCTGTCTCTTCAAACAAATCGTCATCCTCTGAAACGTCCTCTTGGCTTTTTGAGATATGCTGCGCGATATCATCTTCACTCAAAAAGTGATAGCCGGGATCCTGCATATCCGCCTCCAACCATTCCTCGATGTCGTCTATAGTTACCCCGTTTTCACCAGCTGACGTTAACATTTCATCAAAATCGACTGCAGTCAAGCCTTCATGATTTTCATTGTAGTCGTCGTCGCTGTCATCTTTTAAAAGCATATTGCAACCATGAATGAGAGTGGTTTCCTTGACATCTTTCCATGCTCTGTCCCAATTGAAAATGGCGGATTTGATTGTGTAATTTTTTAAATTTTTTAGCGTTCGTTCTCCTTACGTCAAAATATAGAATTTAACATAAAAATATATCAACACTAATTAACATACCCCTTTTATCAACTTCTTCGTCGTCATCTTGAAAATATACGAGGACTTCTGCTAGCATCTTTTTTCTGTACAACCTTTTGGTAGCCTCGATAATTCCTTGATCCATCGGTTGCAAAACTGACGTCGTATTGGGTGGTAGGAAAATGCATCGAATCTGTCCGTCTTCGCTACAAAGTTCATCTTCTGCCGGATGAGCCGGGGCATTATCCAAGACTAATAACGCTTTAATATCTTTTCTTTCAATCTTTCGATTTTCTTGAAAGCTTCGCACTTCCGGGACGAAATGTCGCTGGAACCAATCTTTGAATATCGATTGTGTAAACCAAGCCTTGGTTGAATTGTAATAAATTAAGGGCAAGTCATCCATGCAATTTTTCAAAGCTCGAGGCAGCTTCGATTTACCCACAATTATTGGCTTTACACGATGGCTACCGTCACTATTAGAACATACCAATGCCGACAGCCTCTCTTTACACGCTTTGCGACCTGGAACGTGGCTTTCTTCCTTAGACGCTTGTGTATTTTGTGGCAAAGACTTCCAAAATAAACCAGTTTCATCAGCGTTATACAACTGACTCTTGTTAAGCCCGGTAGATGACATAATGGATTTTAGCTTTTCGCGAAATGGCTCGATACTTCCTACATCAGCGCTCATCGCCTCACCTTGAATACGAATGTTTCTGATGTTGTGCCTTTTCCGGAACCGCCACAACCACCCTTCACTGGCTTTAAAATCGGAACACCCAAACCGTTCCGCGAATCTTAATGCAGCACTTTTAAGCTCAGGACCACGAATTGGGATGCCAGAGGATCTTTGCTGCTTATACCATTTTAACACAGCATCCTCTATATCGATGTTTTTCGATGTTTGAAGAGTTTTTTTAGAGGACGAACTATGCATTTGAGCAGCGCGAATTTGACTTTTCTTTTTTATTAAGTCCCGAACCGTACTTTTACCGATATTAAAGTCCTGTGCTACAACACTAACAGGAACACCTTTATCAATCCTATCCAAAATTTCGTTCTTAGAGCCAATGGACAAAACCGTTCGTTTTCTTTTCAAGTTATTGATATTCTTAGACATTATTCAGCCGTTACAAAACAGTGGAAGAAAAAGAATTTAAATGCACGAACGAATATGACGACGAATGAATTGCCCAATAGAAAACTTTTGATAATCGCAGAAAACTCTACTAAACGTCTCGATATATGTATACAACGTATATGACGAATGAATTTCACAATAGAATGCAATGTGCACGACATTCTCCCTCGTTTATCCGTTCATCAGTCGGATGATTGAAGGAGATACATACATAGTTTTAAAAAACAAAGGGAGCGGTTAAACCGAGGAACGGTTAAACGAGGGACGGATAAACGAGGGTTTACTGTAATGTGAATCAATTATTTTGTTAGGGCTTCAAATGCAAGCAATTGCATGGATAACGCTGGAGAAAAATCTTCGTTATCCGACACTAATACTTTTTCTTCACTTAAAAATAAATAATTGTTCCTGTTTTGATTGAGGGATTCCAAACGATGTTTTGAAAAATATTGGTAGAAATGAGCTTTACACAAGAGAAGAAGATTTAGATATAACTGATATGTCTGTAATAGATAAAGAATCATTTTGAGATGTAAATTTTAAACTTCTAATTTGTTTTTGTTATACGTACGAGGTTGATCAATAAGTAATGATAATGAATATAAGCCAAGGTGATTAAACTTAAAAGATATATTTATTTCTCAACATAGTCTTCTAATAAGCTAATACATTTAGTCCATCTTTTTTCCAAACCCAGGATACTCTTAGAAAAAAATTCTTTATCTAGACTCCCCTAAAATGCCTCAACAGCTGCCATCACTTCCCTATCATTTTCAAATTTCTTGCTCCGAATGTGTTGTTTGAGCTGAGGAAAGAGGTAGCAGCCACTGAGAGCTAGATCTGGCAAATAGGGTGGGTGTTCAAGCAGTTCAAATCCTGTTTCTTTAATTGTATCCATCGCAACTGCAGCCTTGTGAGCCGGTGGGTTATTTGGAAGAACTCCGGCTCGCAGTTTGCCGTGTGTTTTCTCCTTCATTGCCTCTCGCAGTCTTCTTATTTGGTCAGCTTAGTAAGAGCCTGATATAGTGGCTCCCTTTTTCAAATATTCCATCACAATAATTTCTTCAGCGTCTCAAAAAACGAATGCCATAACCTTTCCTGCCGAACTTGACACTTTGAATATCTTCGGCATCGATGAAAAGGGTCACTTTCAGGTCATCGATTGCATTTTGGTTTCTGGATCAAAATGGTGGTTTTTCGAACACTACCATATAAGATCTCTGTGACCTCAGCTACATGCCTGAGGGTCATTCTTTGATCTGCCAATACGACATCTTCGACTTTTTTACGTTGTCTTCAGTGAGGGATGTGGATGGTCGTCCCTCGCGATGTTCATCTTCAGTGTATGTTCTTTCCAGCTTAAACTCCTTGGCCTAGCGCACATGATTATATTTAGGTCCCATCTGTCCGGAGTAGCAAAACAAAGAGAGCTGGTCGAAAGCAATCTATTCAGAGATTCCCTAAACAGGCTATACAAATGATTAGAGGAAATCACACTCAAAGTTTATTCCCTGTATTTAAAAATGGCGTGTGATACTTAGGGTAAAAAGGAGGACATTTAGAACATTGTAGGAAAAGCAAAAAGGGCCTTCGAATGTGAGAAAGATAGAAAGAGGAAAATTCTCACGAAGAAACGAAAGGAGTTGGCGAGAGGAAAGGGTATCATGAAAAACAATGCCGTAGATACTATCCTCAACTATGCAGTGAATATTCCATGCTAAAAGATCAATTGATCCTATGTTGATCTCGCAGTCACAACACGCTTATACCAAAGGTAAATCTGTTGAGACTGCTCTTCACGTCCTTGTTGAGCAAGTTCAGAAATCTCTTGTGCTTAAGGAATATACGCTTGCCGCCTTCTTGGACATCGAGGGGGCCTTCAACAACGTAAATTCTTACGCTATTGTTGAGGCTCTCTCGGTGCTTCATGTGGACGAGCGGCTGATTGCTTTTATTGTGCAGCTTCTCAAAAGTAGAGTGGTTATCTCTTCCCTGGGGGATGCTAGCGTAAGACGAGGAGTCAGTACGGGTACACCTCAGAGTGGAGTCCTCTCTCCCCTGCTGTGGAACATCACGGTGAATACTCTTCTAATGAGACTGGACCGCGCTGGCTGCAAAGTGATTGCTTATGCAGACGACATAGCTGTGGCAGTGTCGGGAAAGTATTTGTCTACGATATCGGAGAGGCTAAATCATTCTCTTGAAATACTTTCACGTTGGAGCCGTGAGTGCGGCTTGAATGTGAATCCTAACAAAACGGAAATAGTGCTGTTTACAAGGAAGTACAAAGTTCCTTCTTTTGAGTTACCCAAGTTGAATGGGGTCTCTCTCCATTAACTTGAGCCAGAGGGTCAGGTACTTAGGGCTGATCCTTGACTCGAAGTTACTATGGACCTACAATGTAGCAGAAAGAGCTCGGAAGGCTTTCAATGCACTCTACTGCTGTAAAAGGGCCATAGGAGCGAATTGGGGATTACAACATCGTACTGTTGCTTGGCTTTACACTGCTGTGGTTGAGCCGATTCTATTGTTTGGGGTGGTGTTCTGGTGGCAGGCTACTATTTAGGCTACCTGCAAACGGCAGATTGAAAAAGTGCGGAGAATGGCTGCACTACTTGTAACTGGTGCGCTCCGCTCCACCCCTACTAAGGCACTCTTCGTGTTACTTCATTGGCTGCCAACCAATCTACTGATCTCACAGCAAGCTAATCTTGCTGTTGTGAGACTGAATTGTATCTCAGCATGGAATAGAACAGAGTTCGGTCATGCGAGGATTTTGGCCGAGTGAGTCACCGCTCCAGCGAGTGTTGACTACATGCTGCGCAATGCCTACTAGATTTGGAGTTCACAACTCGCATTCCTGGTAGGGATGAATGGCGTGATGGTGTCACCCTCGAAAGGGGGCTTATCCATGTGTACACTGACGGCTCAAAGCTAAACAATAGAGTCGGAAGTGGTGTATACTCAGATGAGCTGAATCTCAAGCTGCCCTTCTGTCTACCAGACCGCTGTAGTGTCTTTCAGGCGGAGGTTGCGGCTATTTTACAGGCAATCGACTGGCTTCTGTGTGATCGAATATTCGGGGTTAATATTGGCATTTTCACAGTTAGCCAAGCGGCTATTAAATCCCTTGCTGGTCCTTGTACAGTTTCCATGATTGTTGCTGAATGCCGTGCATCTCTCAGGGAGATGTCGAGACATTCAGTGGTTCAATTGATTTGGGTACCGCGACATAGGGGTTTTCAGGGCAACTGTGAGGCCGATGAGCTAGCAAGGCTTGGAACCTTGTTACCGGGGGTCTCCTGCTCCCTCTCAATAGGTATACCGATGTCATCGGTCAAACTGGCCATTAGGCAAAAATATCTCGAGGATGCTAAGAGGTCCTGGGCAGATGAATCATCCAGGAAGTAAATCAGTAAGAAGAGGAACGCTGATAAGGCACAAAGAGTGCTACTAAGTACGCTACCAAACCTGTCTTTTATACCAAAGTAAATATAGGAAACGCCGTAATCATAATAGGCTACGGTGAATATATCCGATTAATTATGGAAAAGCTTAATAATGGGGACTACCACGAGCCAAGGAATGATCTTTTACCGGACTCTATCGAACGAGTGGAAAGAATCATCCGATATAATACTGTATTTTTGGTCTGCAATACCACTTTAAAGATTTTTATAAAATAGGAGACTAATTCATGGCTTATTATTTGCGTTATGTCTAAAAACAATTCTGCTTACTTCCATTCTCAACACCAACACGAATGAAACTTCTCTTGATTTTCCGGTCGTGGGCATGCATTCTTCTCGGACAAAATTTGCTTCTAAAATTCACTTTAATATTGAATTCACTTGGTCACGAATATTCAACATCATAAACACTCATTCGCGTTAAAGTATTATTTCTCTCAGAAGAGTCATATGCGTGGTTCAAAGAAACGTAAATGCAACAATAGATCAGTAAAAATAATACGTAATCAAACTATTGAATTCATCGAAATACAATTGCGATCTAATAAATAAAAAGGCGATAATGGATATTTACTTATAGTCTGGAAATTGTTTATTTCTTGGAAATCGCAAGGAGTTCGAGTTCGAGTCGCAGTCGAGTCGATTGAATGTCGACCCGTGTGCGGAGGCACTAATTCAATACATTTTAGCTTTTATCTTGCTATGGTCGAGATTACTCCTCAAATTGACATGTGATGGATAGCTGAATAATCAAGTTGAAGAAATATAAATTTTGATTTTGATAATTATTTTCAATAGCCATCGCATTCCAACCGACACTTCGCAGACTGAAGTATAAGGTTATAGTCAGTGCATTCGTCAGTGCGTGGACAAACAAGTGGACCAGCAACTTTCAGCAAAATGAAATACCTTATTGTTCTATTGGCTATTGCCGCCGTTGTTGTGAGTTTTCAACACATGTGTTTAACTCGAAATTGCAATTTAACTATTCAATTGATTTTTTTTAGGTTGCCATTCCTCAATCAAGAGGAATCACCGATACCATTGGCAAACCTGTCACGGACTTCACCAGCTCGGTTTCCGGCTACTTGGACAAAATCGTTTCCGATGTGAAAGCGTTGACTTCGGGCACGGTTGGAAAGGTAGGTGGTATTATTTCTCTAGCGACCGGTGAAATTTCCAAGACGATCACAGACTTGGAAAATGAATTGAACGCTATGATTGCTCGTGGTGGAGCAGCCAAGACCTGCGCCCTGAACCAAATTGCTCAATTGACAACAATCAAGACCAACGCTATTAGCAGAGTCAACGAATGTGCCACCGATGTCACTAATTCTGTAGTCAGTTTCGAACAGGACACCATGAATCGTGTCAGTGACTTGAAAGCAAGCCTTATAGTAGGGGAGCCCAAGCGGGGATTTCTCGCGTTACTCGAGCGCGTCAGAAAATCATATGGGGAGAAGCCCTGCACCCTGCAATGTACCCTACCATATATGAGCCCTTAATATAGTGGGGTGCGTTGAGGGAAGCCCGTCAGATTAGTAAAAAAAAATTGATCCTCAGCAAAACTCGAGCGCGTCAGATTAAGACAAGGTAAGTTAAGTACATCCAGAAAAGAGTATATTTCAATAATCTGACAATTTGAGCGTGGCTTAAGGAAATGGGCGAGTCACAAAGTTGTAAAAAAAAACCTCACCTCGAAATACTCGAGCGCGATTAATTTTTTTTTTATTTTGAAGGAAATCCTATCAGGATTACGAAAAACATATAATCTGACGGTTTTCATGGGGCGATGTAGCTAAAATCATCAATAAACGAAAAAAATTGCAGGATAAAAACTGATCTTATCTTGTTTAACAGTGGGCAAAAAGCAGCAACGAGCTCATTTCTGAATATATCAGATGGAAGCTGAGGGGTTTTTATGGAAAGGGGGGGATAACTTTTCGGAGCACACTTTTCCATCTACCCTGGAGTGTGGTAGATAAGTTTGTTTGCATGTTTTTTTCTGCGCTTCTTAAACATAGAAAAATAAACTCACAAACATTCCAAGTCGTAGTCAAAATCGGATATCAACATTCCGTTGAGAAAGAAGATGCTGTTAGTAGCAAATGTTTAGATCAATATATCTCCAAAACGGTTATAGTTACAAGAAAAAGTTAGCAGATATTTTTTGTTGGAAATTTGTTAAGCTACAAATTCGTCATACATTGTTTTCTGAAGACGTGACCGTTACTGTGATATTTAGGAAAGGTCACTTTTGGTGACCTTTGACCCCGTATAAAAAGTAACGTAGCACTCGGATCGATGGGCACTTTTGACATTTTGTTCAATACGCCAGTGCCAAGGTTCACAACAAAATTCAGCTTTCCCCTAATTTTGCCGAAGTTTCGCCTTTTTTATGTCGGATTTCACTGGACCAGACGCGTTGGTTTGTTTGTTGTGTTTTTTTAAAATAATTTTGTGAATTAATAATGAGTGATGTAAGGTTGAAATGTGTACTTTGTGAAAAAGAAACTTGTGAAAAAACTAAAAAGTTTACACATGAAACATTAAAAAAATGTATGAATATCTTGCAATATCGTAAAGTGAAACGTGTTCGAAGAAAATCTAGCAACGCTTATGCTACGGTCGTAATTTCGGATGTAACATCTTTAAACGATATATATATATATATATATATATATATATATATATATATATATATATATATATATATATATATATATATATATATATATATATATATATATATATATATATATATATCTATATACATATATATATATATATATATATATATATATATATATATATATATATATATATATATATATTTCATCCAGTAATAAAAAGAAGAAACGAATTTTTTTTTTCAAATTGTCAGATTAACAATATCCCTCCATATAATTGTCAGATTATCATTTAGGACAACTAAGACATCAAGGTGAACCCTCTGTATAAAACTCTGACGCGCTCGAGTATTTCAAGGTAACAGTTTTTTTTTACATTTTCAGAAATCAGTCATTTCTTTTGGTCACGTCCAAATCGTCAGTCATTTAAATAGGACACTTTTTTGAGTTCACTTAACATTCCCTCTGAATATCTGACACGCTCGAATAACTTCTATTTTTTGTGTTTTTTTACCTCTTTTTACGGCCACCCCCCACCAGTTAATCGTCAGATAAATATCTATCGGCTATCAGAAAGACAAAGCGCGTATACACTATAAATGTCTGACGCGCTCGAGTATTTCCATGTAACTGTTTTTTTTTACGTTTTTGAACATTTTTACACGCTCTCCCCCCCACTAAAATGGAAAACTTGACATAAACTTTTTTCATTTTAGAACCTAATCTTCACAATCCAATAGGTCCCCATGACGCTTTAGTAACTGCAAATTTAGCATCCCGGGCTCCCCTACTATTAACGATTTGACTAAATTGGCTACAGGTAGCATCAAGGAAGTTTTGAACGCCGTTACCTGCGCCATTAGCAAAATCAACGATGGATACATGCTCGCCACTTCAACTGTCAATATGGTCACTCAACAAGCTCAACAGATCGGTGAGGATATGAAACGCTGTGTCATGTAAGACCTGTGAGAAGTTAATACGGTTTTATTTCGTTAAATAAAATCTGTTTTGCTAATTAATTTTATTTTTTTATTCTGCTTGAAGCAACTTGGTGATATGTTGATGTTAATGGGTTTTTAGGTTCAATTCCAGGAAAATTCGTTACCAAAACAATTTCTGTATTCAAATATGACGAACCAGTCTACAAATTTGGAGCTCATTCGACAAACACTGATCTATCCTTGTTACTATATCCTGCTGAAGCGACTTACTGTTAAACAGCCCAATCATACTATTACCTACTTCAAATCATAGCAAACGATTGATACGATCGCATGTTTTCTGCTTCGTTGGTGGTACATGCCTCGAAGGCTCTATTACAGCATATCTATGTCGATAAATCGATCTGATGACTGCCTAATTGACTACAGCTATCATTTCGTTTCGGAAATTTCGGCACAAAACCCAATCAAATAAAATTTGCCGCCAAGTCATTTTCACAAAATCAACAGCAATCACACGTCAGTCAGTATTATGCGATAACGATGTGCTAACAGAACAAATTTAGTCAATGTGTGTAATCAAGAGATAATAGCCAATTATAATTTTTTCGTGTCATTTTTGCACGGATCTGATCACGACAGAATTAGCCTGGCGCACCTGTTTGCAGTGCTCCGCGTGGCACGAGTTTGCATATGCAAATCTTTAACAGCTTGTTATTTAAATGCGGCCGCGGCTATCCACAAATTCGTTGGCACAGAAAGTACAACAGGCCGACTCGGCAAATCATGAAACTCCGTGTAATTTATCATGTTGATTGTATTATGCAATGAAAAATTAACAGAAAAGATACCTCTCCCGTATCCTTTCTTTGCGGCGGTGATCGGACCCTTGATGTTTTTTTTTTTCGAGGTGGTTACCTGTTCTTGTCCTTTGAATCGAGACAGTTTCCTTTGTGCATGACCACGAATGGATATTGTATTCCCCTTTCAGTTTAACCGTTTCATTCACTAGGGGGTTGAAATATAGTAGTTCAATGAGTTTTACTGAATTGGATAACTTGGATAGCCAGAGACTAACTGGATGTGTAATCGTTAATCAATTGATTTGCATCCTTTTTAATCCAAAAAATTTCTGTTGCAGTATGATGCAGGAGCAGGTGTAAATTACATTTCGGCATCGTAAGGGGTCGATTGTAGTTGATCATTTAATTGAATATGATTTATTTACGGCGTGCTGATGGCGATTTTTCGAGGTTTTAGAAAATGAGAAAGGACGGAGATTCGATGTTCGTTGAAAACGTTGAAGTTTAGTTATTCTTTCATATATCTTAGATCTATTGAAGATAGTTTCTTTACCATCGATCGTCTTTCAACTTATTCACAATCTTACAGAGCTAAAAAGAAACTGAGATTCCTTCGACACTATACGCTTGTGAGTGTAAGTTGTTACACCCAAGCTAGAGCTGAAATTTCTACGCAAAATAACTTGGCTAGGTTCTTGCTTTAATTGCGCGGTTGAAGTATTAGTCCGGGGAAATTTAACATGGTGCTTCGGAAAAATTAGGGAAAGCTGAATTTTAATATGAGCCTTGGTACTGGCGTGTTGAACAAAATGTCAAAAGTACCCATCAACCATTTTATACGGGGTCAAAGGTCACCAAAAGTGATCTTTCCTAAATATCTCAGTAACGATCACGTGTTCAGAAAAGCAATGTATGACGACTTTGTAGCTTAGCTTTTTCCTGTTACCATAACCGTTTTTGAGATATATCGATCTAAACATTTGCTACTAACAGCATCCTGTTTCTCAACGGCATGCTGATATAATCCGATTTTGTTTACGACTTGGAATGTTTGTGAGTTTGTTTTTCTATGTTTAAGAGGAGCATGAAAAAAACATGTAAACAAACTTATCTACCACACTCCAGGGTAGATGTAAAAGTGTGCTCCGAAAAGTTACCACCACCCCCCGCCCCCCTTTGCCATAAAACTTGTAGGAACATCTGCTCGCTACTCTCTTCTCAGAAATAAACTGTATTGCTGCATCATGTATGGGATATTCCACGAAGGAGCAGGACCAAACAACAACATTGCAGGTGAAAATATGTTTTGTAACACATCACGGCCCTAGGAGTATAGACGTGATCGTTACTGAGATATTTAGGAAAAGTCACTTTTGTTGACCTTTGATCCCGTATAGCACTCGTACAGCACCCGCACAGTACTCGGATCGATGGGGACTTTTGACATTTTGTTCAACACGCCAGTACCAAGGTTCACATCAAAATTCAGCTTTCCCCTAATTTTTCTTTGACAAAGTCATCAAAGCATTATGAAACTTTCAGAACATATTGGTACAATTTAGTTGTAAATTGTACGTTGTTTTTAATGAGCATGTTGGCAACCCTGTAGCAATTAAAAAAGCTACTCACACATAAATCTTATGCTTTGTCTCCATAGCCAAACTAAAACATTTGAAATTTTACTACGGGCAAGAACGGTAACCCTTTCCCAATTTACCTATATTTTTAGCATCAATATCTTCTGTTCACGAGAACTCACGACCGGATAATCGAATACAGTTGAAATTTACAGCATGTATTGGTATTGAATAGGACCAAGTTTGATAGAAGTAATTTTGAAATTTGAGCAATTCTGTTCCAGTGGTGTCATCTTAAAAAATCACTAAAAAAAATAACTGCTATTAGCCCTATAAATTCTGATTCAGTCATTCGATTTTAACCGAATTCACACAGTAGTAGTAGTAGCCACGTTTAGTAGAAATTTGGTAAAAATATTAAGATCCAGAAAACTTGAAAACTTTTGCAAATGGTAGCCCTAAATTTCTTTGCATCCCTATAACTTCCAATGCATCGGATCAATACGAAATTCGCAGAGCAGGTTGACTTCAACGTTAGGCAGATGTGGCATATTTTTGGCTTCGGTGATAGCATAGAGCTGCCAGCACGAGGCGTTTTTGTTATTTTCGTACCAATTAATGGTTGCATTAAGTATTCATATTGCGAACATTTGCAATAAAAATAAACAATATTTAAATTTTCTAAGGTCTGCACATTTTTCGGATGGCAACCCCAAACACTTTTCTATCGCTGTAACTTTCGATAAAGTCATCGAAATTTAATTTTCTTAGGGTCTATTATTACTAGGGGTATATTAGTCTTAAGCAGGAAAAGCAGCTAGTGATAGAATACACACTGAAAATCTGCACAAATCCTCTACTGTACTTCGAACATTAGTGTTTTCATGGGTTTTTTTATACATATGTTTTCTTTATACCAGTGACGGCTCGTAACATAAAAATTTGGGTCGGCCAAAAGCGAAGTTCTATTTCCACAAGATGAAATTTTTGGTAGCTAAATAAATAGTCTCTTAGGAATCAAAAGTCCTATAGTACTTTTCAAAGAGCAAGCAACAAATCAAAGTTTTTTTTGCCAAAAGGATATACAAAGCAATACCACTTTGTATATTCATTCTTTTATTTTAACTACCGCGAAATCATCGACTTTTTCAGCACAAAAATTATCATTTATCTTTCATTGATTTTCGTAGCATTGCTATAAATGACAATCGCACATTCTTCCTAATGCAAGCTTTTATGCATTTTAAAGTTGAAAAACTTGCGATTTCAACTTTATATTATCTTTCCCTGTCGAACTAAATCGATGATTAGTTTTCAAAATTATAGCGAACAATAAAAAATTGTTCATTAAGGACTTCACGAGTATACCATGAACATTAACTATAAAATACTACGTACCAACTTATCAAATTTTCCTTTGGATTAAGTTTCTCATATTTTTTCATTAAATTATATTCTTTACGAATAAATTCGTCTATAAATATATGATTTGCGGGACCATCTTGCCACCTGCATTATTTCAGTTTTTCCATTACCATCTCTTCAATAAAAAAACATTTTCGAAAAACCGTTTTCGCACTGACAAATTAAAACTATACGACAACCACAGTCTCCTAATCAAGACATAAAATCAATTCAAAAAGCATTTTTTTTCTATTTTAGCAATATTCACTACCATCGTCTTATCACTCTACCAAACACAAGGCATTCTTCAATAAAGAAACTTCCATTTGACCTTTTTCTACCCGCACAATGCTATGTTACAGAAACTCAATCCCTCCAGAAACATAAAGCGTCCTAACATTGACTTTAGCGCAATTTAACGGAGCATGTATGGTGCTTGCTGCTTTTAAGCAGAGTTTCAGCAGTTGGCGGCTGGCCGCTGGCAATTTTTACCATTTTTGCTTTACCCGGTCTGTATGATCAGTTCGAAATTTGATACCAACCACCTAGCTAAATAGCTAGTATTGAAATAAAGTATAGAAGGGAAGCTGCCTGAGAAGCTTTGAGTTGCTTAGACTGTAGCCAGACTCTGCCGGTTTACTATGGGCCGCAATTTCGGCCGTGGCTTCACTTGATTCTCGCGTGCACTTGCTGGGTATGATATGGCCGCCGTTTCGTTGGGTGGGTGATGCATGGTAGTCGCATATATGAGTACATATGATTGAATGCTTGTATGTAATGCCGATTTTGAGGACTGTCGGCTGGCCGTCGCGTCGTATGAAAGCTATGTATGATTGCCGGGTAAGTTTTTCGTTGCGCGTACACAAATCGGAATTGAAAGAAGATTCAAATCAAAGCGGTCGAATCGCAACGGGTTGTTTACCCGTTTATACTCTATTATTTCGATCTAATTCCTATTTTAATCCAGGCTTGTATACGCGGCTGATGGCAAATTAAAGAACCACTGATATTAAAGATATGGGTGAAAGAAATAAATGAGTAGTAGCTAAACACTTAATATTAATTATTCATCTTTAATATTTTCGGGTGTTATTAGTTAATTATTTTGGTACGGCCGGGCCGACCCTGCCGCCCCTGACGAGCCGTCACTGCTTTATAATCTTCATAACTTTCTTAGACAGGAGCTGGTGGAATCATTCGCACAGCAGTTGCAACATTTTCCCAAGAAGTTTAGTTTTTTTGTGAACTACATTAATATGAAAAACACACGGACATTTTAGTTGCATTTTTTCGCTCTGCATAACATACGTTTTATGAGAGAGCGTTTTTGAGCTGTTCTAATTTTCTCATAAATTCCAAAATATGGCGACCATGTTGAAATGCGTTGCGTTACGCACACACTATCAATATTTTGTAGTGTTTTAAGGGTCTTGGTTTATAAATTCAATTATTATCTGGCAATAAAATTGTCGCTAGACCTATTGCGATTCGTTCGTTTTGCTTTCACAAAAAGTACTATTCAGCACTTTGTTTTTCAAGTTCACTTAAACTTAAGCTCAATCCTGATTCCTAGTCCTCCATCTAATCATCGTTTCAAAACAAGCCAGTCGCTTCTATCTATCCATATGATAAAATCGCATTAATAACCTTGCAACTAAAGATAGTAACAAATCTGTGTTTTAGTTCAATCAAAAGAAAACAATCAATTGTAGTACACAAATCGAACTTCAGTCGACGTGTGCGAATTCAATTTGTCATTATTCAACGATCACAAGATTATGATTGACGCAAATAGCTTACTATTTTGCTTGCAAAATTGCTTGTACTGATATCGAACATAGATTAGAAAGTCTAGTTGAATATGCTGGTTTGATCTAATTGGAATCATTTGCGTAAAAATTTGAATAGATAGCAATATTGAAGATGTTTCATATCGAATTAGATGTAGCTTTGTTTGCAAACGATTGCATGGTTTCGATTAGAACTGAAAATAGATCGTCTTGTATTGGAAATGGTTGATTTCTGGTTGAATGTAGGTAGAAAATAAAATATTGCAGAACGCATACGGAATTATATCTTATTTGTAGAAGTGAAAGAATGAACTTTTAAATGAACTCCATTTCTGATTTGAGACAAAGAATTGCATTCTGACGAAGTTTTGAATTTAAGAGCGCTGCAAAATCTCTAGTTTGGCTTAAGTCCGATCGTATGAAACACCGTCAAATCGTCAACCATCCGTTCAGGCCACCTTGAAGTTGCAAATACACGTTGCGACTCGCTCCAAAGCATTCCGCCTTGACTTACACAAACGGAAAGTTTGTGTAAGTTGGCCCATTGAGTGTTCGTCTATGATGAAAAGATTAAGTTAAAACTAAAATCCAAATGAAGAAAGTAGTATTTTCCAGAAAACGCCATATTTGTTCGCGAGAAATGAAAAAATAATTTCCCAAATTCTAAGCTAGTATCCAATTCTAGTTTACTACAATTGATTCTACGAATTGGTGAACCCACCTGATGGAAACTTTAGTTTAACTCCTTGTTATTTTTCAATGCTAAACAATTTCCGAGAAAAGCAATGAATTGTTTTGAGAAATTTATCTTGTTCCGCATCCACGACAAGATCTTTAGAAGAAAAAGATTTTCCTCAATTTTTCCCCTTTCCTCAAAAATTTGCTCATAAGGAAACCACCTAGAAAAGTTTTGAAAACACATGGCAGAGTGTCGTTTCCTCGTTCACAGCTTTGATTTGGAAAAGATTCACTTGAAAATGGTATTGAGCCGATTTGTAGCGTAAATGAATGTGGTTAAGGTCAAGGTAACATATATATGGGGATAATTCATGTCGGAAGAGGTAAAAAACTCTAAACAACTATTATTTTAATAATAAATAAATGAGAATAAATGATTTATTATTTGTTCTTAAAGATTGCTTCAAAGAATGTGAAAACCAGCCCCACTAATTACTATTGCCTACTATGAGGTTTAGATTTTTCGAACAATTCAGAAAAAAATATGCTCCTGGATAATTTGTTGTATATTTTGCTCGTGTTCTTCCGCTAGTGTAACCTAGTGTGAAAAGCACTAACTTTTAACGTGTGAGGTCGCTAGTTCGAATCTAGGTACGGACGAGGGACCACACTCCAAACTATGAGTTGATCTAGCTCAAAATAGAGTGAGGCATGATACTAATCATTTCACGCTTGTAAAAATTTCGATTACGAAAAGGAAGCCTACCAACTCTAAACAATTGGACCTGAAGTTGGATGTGGTGGGATACTTTGTTGTTGTTGTTCTCCATATAGTGGGTTCTTATAATATTCTGCTAAGCTTTTTCGATTGTTTATGTCATTGGAGAGTGAGGGTTGAAAATTGTGCCAATATGATTTTTGAAATGATCCCTTACGACTTTTAATGAGTTGAGAAGAAAAGCGTACGTTGATGACTGTGTCGTTATCACAAAATTTAAAAAGTGAGGAAATTTGTTGGTGAAAAAAGAAAAGTGGGTTTCGGTGAAAGACTTTCTTTTTCTAATTAATTAAACTATTTCTGGATACAAGCTTGCTTAAAAATAAGAAACAATCAAGAAGAAAGTGTACTACTTGTATGGATTTTACTTATGTTGCATTCTGGCTCCGGAATTTTTTTTTCCGAAAAGTCCTTTGTATTAGAAGAATCATTTAACTTACAGCATCATCGATTTTATATATGTAGTTTAATTCCCGACGCTTTATGCTTTCTGAAAAAAGCTTCAATTTAAAAGCTGATTGTCCTGATATTGGCACATTTAAGAAGGAAAAAAAACGAATAAATATTAGAAATAGGTAAAGTGCATCGCATTGATACAAATTTCTGCAAAGCTTTTGACCATGTCAATCACGGTATTCTAAAGTGTAAATTAAATTAGTTTGGTATTCTAGTATTTTTATTTAATCGGTTGAACTTATCTTCGAAAAAGACCTCAACACGTTAAAGCTCAGCGTAGTTTATGCTAAAAATGTAATATCCTTCTGGCGCATCGCGTGGTAGTCACTTGGAACTTATTCAATACTTTTACGAGTATATCAGTTTGAAATTTTGTCTAACATTCATTCCTCTCTTTTTCAATGCGGGCGATCGGGTGTTACTCGAATATATAATATGTGCGTTGCGTGTTTGTGGACGACGATGACGGGTTCAAATCTCTCCAAAATCTTTGCCTTGAGATCTTTTACAATCCATGTGAGCCGACAATTCATCATCAGAGTTTTTTTTAAATCTATCACCTCTATCTTTGCGAAGGATGGTAGTATGGTCATTTCCTTTTAACGTCATTAGAGGTTTCATAAATGTGGAATTCACATCCAATACGATAAAATTGGTTTTTACCCGCTTCTAACTTTCCACATTTTAGTAATAGTCCTAGTGAAAATTCAGATTGTCTCTTTGGTTGATGTTCTTTATAATTACTTTGTTCTTATTTATGATCGATTCTTTCTTTAACTCTTCAGCTTCCTGAGCAATCGTTTCCTCCTTGATTTGTTTTTACACTTTCTCCATTCAGCACTATTCCTAATATTAACCATAAAATAATTGGCTTTGTTCAAACAAACAGTCGTTCGCACAATATTGCTATCAATCATACGTCTCACCTGACTTGCAGCATCGTCTACTTTGCTTGATAATTTTTGCTGACTCATTACCTAGTTAAGTTGCCTCTGATCCTAATGTTTTAACTACCAGAAATCAGACTATGATGATGAACTGTTTTTGTTGCAGATTAACTGTTGACACACTATCATACAAAATTCACACTATATCATCTTCCGTTTCACTCCGGAAATTCAATGATGCGCGTTGGTTTCAGCATAATTTGCAACAGATGCAGGTTGTGATATATTTGGAACTTCGGGTTTTCATAAGGGTTACCTCGCTTTTTCGAGCCACAGGAAGCTGCCGAAATTGCGGTAAAAATTTTTTCGCCAGCACTAAGTCCTCTGTATGTTTGAGACAAAACACGCCCTTCTGGTCTCATTCACTGACAAATCCTCATCGTTTCCAATTATCGTCCTATTTCAATTCTTTCTTGCGTTGATAACGTTGCTTTTGAAATAGGCTACTTCAATAAGGTCGTTTGTGATAGGCTACTTCAATAAGGTCGTTTGTGATAGGCTACTTCCTATCTTTCGTCCCTTTCTTGCTCCTGAGCAGCATTGGTTTGTGAAAAAGCAAATCTTTAACCTCTAAATTTTTAACTATCAGCAGAAGCGAGTTGATGTAGTATGATCAGATTTTGCAATGGATTTTAACCCTGTCGACCACAGCCTTCGTCTTGTAAACTTATATCTGACCAACATTTATCCTGGTTTTCGTCTTATGTTTTTAGTTGTAACTGTGCTATATCTGTGAACTTCTGTGCACCTTCTCCATTCGGCGCTTTTTTTTAAATTCTTCAAGGGCCGTTGCTATTTCTTGTATTTTTCAATGACTTGCCTTCCTTTGCCCATTCTTTTTGCCGTCTGCTTTCTGACGACTTTAAGATATTGTCTTTCTTTTCTTCAATTCATTCTGTTGTTGATGGGACTGGAGCCTGTAAAAATATATATAAATGAGTAACTTTCAACGAATCAGTAAGACTGACGACATTCACGCGTTTATTGAATGAACAAATATTCAATTAACAGTTTTCCAGCTAATTTTTCTAATAGTTTGAGACATGTCTAACCAAGATACTTAAATCATAAACTAAATCATAAACAAAACCAACTAGCCCCAAAAGCTATTATTAAACTACCCCTAGCTTTCATCTGCTTCAATATAAATGTTCTATTTTGAATTGCTCGGTTTCATTGGGCCAATCGTGGCTATAAAAAACCGTTTCATTTTTGCTTTGTTTTCTGGATTGTTGACTGAGACAAAGGTGCCTGTCACCTATAAGTCAAAATATCCATTGTACTCATACTCTCATACTCTTACGAAATCTAGGATTATTGCCATAGTAAATGAGGCTATCTTCTGCATACGAGCTATATCCCAGCCAAAGCATTGATATCTGAGACGCACAAATGCTGGGCATTCACAGAGGAAATCCTCCACAGAGTCAGTCTTTTCTAGGCAAGCTGGACAGCGGTTATTCTGTCCAACAACCATTCGGTACATAAGTCCTACCAGGCAGTTGCGTCCAGTCAATATGGCTGTCATGGCTCTGCAAACTTTCATACACTTGTTGAGGAGAAATTTCACAGTCGCACGGTTGGGCTCTGAAAGAAAGATCACATCACAAGACATTCCTCTCTCTCTTTGCGAGTATCAACTATTCACTTTTGAAAAATGGTATGTGCAGCTGTGGTCGGAACATAAGCCGCTTTTAGGTTTAGGGCCTTGTAGAAGAAGCACCAAACCTTGTTTCTCTACGGCATTAACAATTTTATTTTTCTCAACACTAAAGTGCCCCGGTACCCAGAGCAGATACTTTTTATTGAATCTAGCAGCAGAATTCCACATTCTTACTCAGTTTTCGATGTAATCAGAGGTCTACGTAGTTTGACTATCACTGCAAATAACCATAAGTTTTCCCCTTAACTTTTCGTCAGTTGCCCAGCCTACAGCTCTCGAGATAGCAAATATTCCTACTTTAAAACCCGAAACGTGCTTTTCGAGAAAAGAAGCCCACCTGCCATTTGATGAATGCAGGTAAACCCCAACTAAAAATCAAACATCTGCCTTCGAGCAGTCCGTGGAAAAGATCTCGGAGTATCCCCTCCTTCTGATATCGGGGTGATTCCAGTCTCTTTCGGCCAAGAGGATTATTTTGTATATTATTCTGAAGTCAAGCGCCCGAAGTCATCATGAGTGCAGTGTCCCACGTTGTGGACATCCCTACACATAGTTGGTTTTATGGCAGAATTCATCGCCACACACCGAATTTGAATGTTAAGAGGATGCAGATTGAGAAGTGCATCAAAAGTACTCTACACCCGGAGTACTGCTCATGGCACTATAAATTCCTAATCACACTGTTATTTGCAGGTTGGCCAACGTCTTGCGAGCATACAATAGTTTCAAAAAAATTCACCACACCACAGATGTGTTTGTGATCGTAAGCCTTACTATCGTTACGTAGATCCACAAAACTAAATCATGCTTCAGACCCCTTGTAGTGGCAAGAGCTATCTCACTCTGCCCGAAAGCATTTACAGCTCGAGTAAGTTTCACTTCCACATGATCGTTAGAGAGAAGTTTTTTGTCCAAGGTTACTCCTAGACATTTGGCTTGAAGAGTTACATTCTTCATATTAAGAATCACAAGTCCTTCCAATTTTCTTTTCCTTGTGAACAAAATAAATTTCATTTCAGCAGGATTCCCTGTTAGGCCATACCTCGAACACCAACTGTCAATAAGATCCAATACGTGCTGTGTGCTATTACATACCACAGTCACATCCTAACTGACTGGTAAAGCAGCTACGTTACAAATGTAACCCTGCTCGTTCAGCGATTCTTATTGCAAACCGTTTGGCAAGGAATTCAGCGTCCATTTGTGGCCTCCATTCTCACGTAACAGTTGGTTTCAGCGTCTAACGGCATCATTCTCTGCGTCAACATGGCATGTATCCATTTTACTAGGCCATTGTCCACGACATGAGCCTTCGCAGCTTCACATAGCTCTCCAAAGTAGACGCAGTCAAAGGCTTCCTCAATGTCCACAAATACCTTCATCGCATACTCACAATTTGAGATAGCTCCTTCAACTATTGAAGCCGCATGATTTTTTCTTCTGGTGCACATTTTGCCCATCATTCAATGGGTCAGATTTAAGCACCCTAGTACGCAAGTGTCGTTCACCAAGTCTCGCCAAACATTTCAGCATAAAAAAAGTTAACCTGATTAGCCTAAGGCCTAAAGTTCCTTGGATCTGAATAGTCATCTCTCACCGGCTTACTTATGAAGACTATCTTAGCCTGTCTTCAAGGTGGCGGAACTTATCCAAGGTCTAGTCATTCCTAAAACATTTCTTTTAAGTCCTCCTCTAAGTAATCAATTTGCTAAATAAGAGCTACCGAATGGATGACATGTTGGCTCAGTGAATTGAGATTTTCAAAGGACATTATTGAAACCCTAAGCTTTTTACAGATCTAGCTGTTGTACCAGCATTTGCATACCAGCATCTGGTCAGCGTCGCAGATGACTTCTGCTTTTCAATGACCGGAGCGCCCGGAAAGTGGGTTTCAAGTGATATCTGGAGATACTTATTTTTGTACTTGGTAAAATCACCATCTGGGCGTTTTAAAAGTGAAACTTAGCTGGTTTGGTCTTTATACAGGAACTCCAAAGCCTCAACGTCTTTTGAACAGCTTTCAGTCCCTCACATATGATTATAATGATTTCCTCTTGATGCTCTCTGAAAGGTTCTGCAGGTGATCCAATCATCTTCAGTTTTGCTCTTACAGACTCGATTGAGGAGTTTCCTGGTACTTTTCGTGAGCCATGGAACGCTCTTGTTCCACCTATTCTTGCTGATCGGGCAGGCCTCTCCATAGCTACTTATTACGTCTTTATTCAAATTCCTCAGCTGGGATTGTATTGACTATGGTGGCTTTATACTATAACTTGGACACGGTCTGTCTACAAAAAATGACTTGAACTTAGCCCAATCAGTGCTTCTTGGATGTCCTCTCTCCAACAACGGGTGTTGAATCCGTAGCTAAAGAGAGCACCAAATACCGGTGATCAGAGAGTGAGGCATAATCCGGTGCGAGCCATGTAGGTATTTATTTAACTATTCCAGATTAACATAGTAATACCTCAAAAACAGCTCTTTTGTTAGGAGTGAAAAATGTGGGAGAAATGTCAATATTTAACGTCATTAGCCTCGCAAAAGTTATAAAATCAGAAAGTCAATTTTATGTGGCGTCACATTTTTTTCTGTTTTTGCTGGTGTGCTGGGAGTGCTGGCAGCCCACCAAAAGTTTCGAGGTATTGGGCGGGAGTAAGGCGTCAAAAGTAAAGTAAGCTGCGCTGAAAATCGTGCGTTTTAGCCCACCATTTTCCCGGTACTGGATGATTACCACTGACAGGTCCCGGCTTAAAATTCGACTGAACATGGTGGTATCAAGAAGATTAGAAACCAGAGAACGAGAATCCTCGGCCTTGTTACAGAGATAAAACCGTTGTAAAGTTGACATCTCTACCACGCTAACGTGATACCCGATCGGAGGAAGCAAGGACTATTATTGCAAATAAAACAACTTTACAATGCACACTCAATCATTTTTAATTTAGTGTGGACTGGATCCAATGATCAAAATATGAGTAATTTAAGATGTTTGTAGAATCTTTATTTACAATCTCCTACATTCAACCAATGCTTACTTGCCGGGAAGAATTAATGCCTAAAATGTAGCTTGACTGCTCGCGACTATCGTTTTCTAAAAATTGTAGATAGAAAACATTATTTTTAGTTTGCATAGTTATAGGAGTATCGAAGACAGTTTTGAGTTTTCAATCACTTTTTGAGTTTTTTTGGGGAATCACATTCTTCAAACTTATCATTTGATCGCTAAGGGGCTTGTACTCCAAACAAACATATTTTTTTAATCTTTCTATCTCGTTCAAAGTGCGCGACATTACAAAGCTTCGATAAAAATTCCAAATCACAATTCAGGCTCTTCGAACATATTATTTTCTGACTTCAACCAGCTATCTTTTTGAATTCAAAAAGATAATGCACAATTAAAAACTAGTTATAGTCCACTAAAAACAAATCAACGTTCATTGATAAGATTTAAGATGGGTAATCAGTTTTTGGATTGGCATACGTAAATTACGATTTGATGCAACATAATCAATCCAATGTATGTCTTGTGCAAGCTGTATTTATCAATTTCGAATAAAAAAAAATTAGATAAACAACAATTCTTTTCGAGGCTGTTATAAATAGCGTCGATTTGAGGAAAGTGACTTCGATTGAGACACAGATAGAGTTTCAAAGCACATCTCGAAATGAAAGTAGCAATCGTTTTGTTGGGCCTTGTTGCCCTTTCTGTAAGTATTGCAAGTTTCTGGCGCCATCTGAATTTAAATTTTTCCATTTTATTCATTAATTCTTACAATCATTCAGTCTGAATCCGGTTTAAAGTTTACTTTGAATATTGGCCATATGGTTAATTTCTGTTAAGAATTTTATGTCCCAGTGATTAGAGGTTCGAATCTGAGTATGGGCGCTGATCGCACTTTTGACTATCGTACACTTATCTGCTTTATTAGGGACTCGGACAGAGTGAGCCATTTGATATTTGATAATCTAGCTTTGAATTGAAACTTGGTCTAAGTTCTTTTTACTTGGTAAACTTTGGTTTTTGCTTGTAACCACTTTTCACGCAATCAAGTTTGCCATCATTTCATTTCCAATCATACAATGCATGATAAATAAATGTTGTATCGCTTAGAATTTTATACAATCGCATTGAATTTTCTAGATGGCCGCCCCTGAACAGAGAAGCATTGCTTCGACCGTTCAAAGTATGGCCCAGAGCGTAGTGAGTGCCGCTGTCGGCGAAATGGATGTTATCCAAAACAAGATCAAGGATTTAGCTGCTAGCGCTACTTCTACCGCCAACGGTTACATTTCCCAAGCTCGTGATCAAGTCGGAACTGCCATTGCTGGAGTTCAAGCCACCTACAACGGTTTGATCGCTAAGGGTGGAGCCGTCAAGACCTGCGCTGTCGGAAAATTCTCCCAATTCGGAGACATCACGAACACTTTCACCAGCAACCTGAATAGCTGTGCATCAGACCTCGCCGCTACCGTCAGCTACTTCGGAGAAGATGTTACTGATCTCGTGGCTCAATTGAAATCCACCGCCTCAGAGTTGTTCGGATTCGTCACCAATTGCATCAGTCAAATTTTGGATGCTATTACTTGCGCCATCTCCAAAGTGAGTTTTGACTGAGTTGCTGCAGTAGACGAGGCTCAACCTGATACTTTTCTTATGTCCACAGATCAACCCAGCTAAGGAAGCTATCGATGGATTGATTAGCGATGCCCAAAACGCTCTTACCACTGCTCAAGCCCGTGCCCAAAAGGCTGTTGTCAATGTTGAAGGATGCGCTTTGCAAACCGCTGCCACCGCTGTCGATCAACTCCAGAAAATGGGAGCAAATTTGACGAAATGTTTGTAAGCAGCTAATCATGTTATTTTCTGAATTTTTTAATACGAATCTGAGTATATTAAAGCTGTCTCTTGAGTACATACATATTTGTATTTTAATTACATCAAGCAATCTAAACTAAAGGATAACTAAATACTCCAAGGTCAAAGCACAAGACTTATCGATAGACAAAAACGTCATCCGGGCGCCTAAAAGCACAGGAATTATTCACGCCGCCGATCAAAAATCGGTAAAACTAACACGTCCACTCCAATTAAATTCCATCGTATCTGATTTCCCGAAATCTATCGTAACGGTTCTATCCAAAAATTCAGCGTAAATTTTCCACTTGGTCACCTTCGTCGTAATTCATTAAGTATCTATGCAAAATCACTTTAAGCCCCGTCTACCGTTTCCACAAGTGAAGGCTGAACTTTATGGGGCTGGAATGTGAATTGTCATTGCTGTCGCTGCTTCTATAACCCAAATCCCCAGACGATCGATTCATCCTGAAAAACAAAATATTATTTTAGTAGTGCTGCACGTTGGTGGCCGAAAATTTGACTTTTTCGTTGACGTTCGAATATGAGACAAGACACCTTGCTCGAATTAATTTCCACTTAATTTAGTCGGGTGCCACACGCAGTTTATCGGAAATTGCAGACGGATATGGTTTCAGAGTAGTATGCTGAGACAAATTATGGGCAAGGCGACGAATGCAAAATAAATATAAGTTGGACATTCAAGTGAAGATTTAGCTGGAAGTACATATCATGCGCCTTACTGAAAACCGCAATCTAAAACAATTCTCGGTTCAAATAATCCCATGAGAAAACTGCTTATCGCCAATAAACGTAACTGCAGGTCAAAGTTGTTCAGTAAACCAATTTCCCAAAGGAAATTAATCCACACCTTTTATCAGATAATCCCTTTTTGTTGCTGTAATTCTGTGCGTAACGATAATGTCTTCATTATGGTCAGTGTGCGAACACAGCACCTACTACCTTTGCAAACCCTAACCCGAACAGCAAAGGTGATCGATTTGGCGCTTAAGGAGCGATTTAAGTCCACGTACAGTGTCCAACATTCGGCTGCCAATGACGGCACATTATCTTGACTGTTGTGTTTACTGATCGGCAGTCTGACCTTTTTTTGGTCCAAGTCGAAGGAAGCTTTTCGGTTCCCTGTTATTAGGTTGCACTTTGCAAATATAGCGTCGTACCTGAACACTATCCGCACTTCCTACCCAAGATTGAGACTTTGTTGGTTTTTAATCAGTTTGTTGGCGCTGTGTTTGATTATGGGGCCGAGCGATTGATCGGCCGGTCAGGACGCGAGTGATGAGTTTTCGGCGAAACCTCTTGATGCGGACTATATGGTTACTGTATGATAACCATCATCAGTGGATTTATAATGGAGTGAAGTTCTCGGCATGAAATTAGTGTATAATTTTGAAAACAAACACTTAATTTAGATTGATTCGTAGGTTGGATCAAATGCAGTTTGGATATGATTTTTGGGGAGTTGATTAAGTGGTGTTGGTTTTATGGCATTTCATCAAGTTTTCGGTTCCTATTAATGAAATTTCGGAGAAGATAAATCATCAGTGCAGCCACTCGTTAGTTTTGTTAAAGGCACAAGAGTTATTGAGCGAACACTCTTTTTAATTTAATAAATGCTCAATAGTAAATTGTAAATATTCAGATATTTGGATGTCGGTTTGCCTGTTTTGTCCGGAGATAGATAATATGTTGTTGGAAAATAACTTGAAACAAGAATCCTAACCTTAACAAGAATCAAAACCTTAACATGAATCAAAACCTTAACAAGAATCAATAACCTTAAACAAAAAATTCAAAGAGTGATGGCTTTGTTTCAATTATATGTATGTTGTAAGAAATAGTGAATCTCATTCAATTATAGTATACTCCTAAAAAGCAATTGAGTACTTCTTCAATTCCTTTGTGTTTGGGTCTAGTATGTGCCACAGTTGATCAAAAAAGGAGGCAATCAACAGTTTTATGCGTTAAAACTCGACTTGCATGTTCAGGCTCGGAGTAGCCACTGCTCGCAAAAATTCATTAAAAAGCGGAATCGTGGAAGAACCAGGTTGAAATAATGACTACAAACCTACAACGAAGAAAAGTAACCGATTAGTGTATTTTCTCAAGATACGTACGCTCTTTATACGGATCGAACTAGTTAAAAGCCCAATGCAATTTTCGAAAAGTGCGCTTACTAACTAGCTCTAAAGGAAAACTGGTGAAACGAATTAGAAAAGGACGCCTGTAACAACTTCTGAAATTGTCAGTTAGGTTAGGTTAGGTTAGGTTAACGTGGCTGCCGATCTTCAGAGGCCTGACGACCAGCACACATAGGCACAGGAGAGGCCCGTTGTGATACCACAATATTTTAGTGACTCTCTTCTACTCACTAAAGTCAGGAAACCACCTGCTTCCTTTGAGAAACCGGACTATCCCCTTTAGCTCTACCAGGGACAGTTCCGTCAGGTTTGAGAGAAAGGGTGCACCAAGTGCCGCCAGTCTTCTCCTTGCCAAAGCCGGACACTGGCACATGAGGTGAAGGACGGTTTCCTCCTCATCCTCAGAGCCACAGCTCCGACAGAAGTCATTAAACTCTACGCCCAAACGTTGTGCATGTCGTCCTATGAGGCAGTGGCCCGTTAGAACGCCCACAGTGCAACGAAGGGCGCTTCGAGTTAAACCTAAAAGCTGCCTGGTGCGATACGCATCCATGGATACCCAGGACTGCCTTGTTATCACACAGGAAGATTCATCTGCCCAGGACCTCTTAGCGTCCTCAAGATATTTTTGCCTTATGGCCAGTTTGACCGATGTCATCGGTATACCTATTGAAAAGGGGCAAGAGACCTCAGGTAGCAAAGTTCCAAGCCTTGCTAGCTCATCGGCCTCACAGTTGCCCTGAAAACCCCTATGTCCAGGTACCCAAATCAATTGAACAACCGAATGTCTCGACATCTCCCTAAGAGATGCACGGCATTCAGCAACAATTTTGGACATTGTACAAGGACCAGCAAGGGACTTAATAGCCGCTTGGCTATCTGTGAAAATACCAATATTGACCCCGAATATTCGATCACACAGAAGCCAGTCGACTGCCTGATAAATAGCCACCACCTCCGCCTGAAAGACACTACAGTGGTCTGGTAGACGGAGGGACAGCTTGAGATTCAGCTCATCTGAGTATACACCACTCCCAACTCTATTGTTTAGCTTTGAGCCGTCAGTGTACACATGGATAAGCCCATTATCAAGGGTGATACCATCACGCCATTCCTCCCTGCATGGAATGCGAGTTGTAAACTCCAAATCCAGTATGCATTGAGGGGCGATGTAGTCAACAACCGCTGGTGCGGGTACTCCCTCGGCCAAGATCCTCGCATGACCGAACTCTGTCCTATTCCATGCTGAGATACAATTTAGTCTCACAGCAGCAAGATTAGCTTGCTGTGAGATCAGTAGGTTGGTTGGCAGCCAATGTAGCAGCACAAACAGTGCCTTAGTAGGAGTGGAGCGGAGCGCTCCCGTTACCTGTAGTGCAGCCATTCTTCGAAATTGTCAGTTAAATATTAAAAAAAAACTGAACGAAATTTATCATTATAGGAAAACGCACTTAAAAACGCTTATAATAACAAACTAAATTGCATTTTTCGTAAAAGGAGTTCTTAATTTTGCTGGCGAAGGGCAATTAAAAAAGGTTTTATAAGTGGAGTCTCGTATCAGCCATTTCCACTTAACGTTAATTTCCCAGCGCAAACGTAAATCACGGACACAATGTAAGGTGCTTATCCCCACAAAGTATGCCCAGCTCAATACTAACTTGAACAAAAATAGCAGTGAACTGGAAAGAAAGAAAATTCAGCCCTTGAACTGACGTTACCAGTAGAACTAGCAGTCATAAAAACTTCAATATTGCTATCCTAATCCTAATCCTATCCTTGCCTAAAAAACTCTTTCTAACCGTAAGACTGACTTTTCGCCCACTTTGAATACTCATTTGTATAATGATTTCTAGCTAATCTCTTTGAGTTGTTGAATAAACTCAGAGAAGAAGTCGATGTATTGAATTAGGAAATTAAGATACTTAAATCTGATAAATCAGTGCAGCTCAATATGGAAGATGTATTGACGGAAATGGAGGATATAAATTGTCCAACGTAATATGATGCTCCTAAAATAAACGCAACTGTTAATTTATGTTAATATCACATAGAGCCAGAATCACTCCTAAAAAAAACTGAAGTCCATTGATACAAGTAAGAGCGCAGGGCCTGACGGAATATCACCAATTTTCATCAAGAACTGTGCAAATAGTTTATATTTGCCCCTTATGCTCATTTTTAATAAATCGTTATCAATAGGCTGCTTCCCAAATACCTGGAAGTCTTCTTACGTCATTCCAATCCATAAATCAGGAGATAAATGTAATATTGAAAACTACCGCCCCAAAATGTATTCTCTCCACAGTCCAAAAATCTTCGAAAGCCTAATCATTGATCACATGACATAAATATTAAGACCATTCATTATTCCAAATCAGCATGGGTTTTCCAAGGGCAGGTCTACTATCACTAATCTTCTGTTGTACCACAATTATATAACTACGAGCTGTGAGTTATCTCTTCAAGTCCATTCAATTTATACCGACTTAAGTAAAGCATTTGTCAAGATCAATTGGAAACTTTTAAATAAAAAACTACGAAACATTGGAGTAGGTGGTACATTATTGTCCTAGTTAAGTGATTATATTCGTAATCGCTCTTTAATTATAAAAATTAAAAGCCACCATTCAAATCCTATTTTTCCATCTTCTGGAGTACCACAAGGCTCGCACTTAGGTCCTTTGTTGTTTTGGATATTCCCCAACGATATATCGGACATTTGTTATTTGCAGATAACCTTAAAATCTTCAAAGCAGTAGCTTCACAGTCTGACATATGCATCTTGCAAATGAACGTAGACCGGTTCTATGATTATTGTATTCAGAACGGATTAGAGGTAATTAACAGGAAATGTCAATATATAAAATTCAATCGCACAAAGCAAAGTTTTTCCCATTGCTATACTATTAACACAGTCCTGCTTGATTGTGTAGAATCTGGAAAGGATCTTGTAGTTCGATTTGATACAAGCTTGAATTTTTCGAACCATATTAAAGAAGTTTCCACACAGGCGACCAGATTACTCAGATTCCTAATGAGAAATACGCAGAAGTTTGCGAACATGAATACATTGAAAACGCCACAAACAGATGAATTTAAGAGTGGGGGCATTCTTCTTTTAGCATACTTGGGTGGTGGGGAGTGGGCGTGGTGAGTGAGGAGGATGGGAGGTTTGTGTTGTGTCTCCACTCAGTCGCCAGCATGGAGTGGTATGTGCAACAGCGTACGTTTTGTCTAAAAGCCTATTTTGAAAAAACCCACTCAATCATCCGCGTACTGCGTGCCTATCGTTTGAGGTTCGATATTGCCCCCCGCGGCCGTGTTCCCCATCGAAAACGAATTGTTTCTTGGGTGAATGAGCTCCACCAGAGGCGTCTGCACTCCGACAGTTTTTCAGTATGGTGTGCCCTTTCAAGAAATGGGATCATCGGCACCTACTTTTTTGAAGAGGACAACCGAGCCGTATTGGTCAACTCAGCTTGTTACATAACCATAATCCAGGATTTTTTCTTGCCTGAGCTGGGGTTTGAGCTCACTTCAATAGAATGGAGCCGCAGCACACACAGAGCAAGGATTGTCATGGACTTTTTGAGAACAAAGTTCCCCGGACGCCTCATCTCTTTAAGAGGAGATTTGAACTGGCCAGCGCGCTCTCTTGATTTGGCCCCTTGCAATTTTTTCCTGTGGGAAAATTTCAAATTTAAAGTCTACAATGACCGCTCTTGGAAGCCCTCAAGAACAATATCCGGAAAAATATCGCGGAAATTCCTGTCAGAATGCTTCAAAGAGTGCACGAGAACTTCAGAAAAAGGCTGTTACAGTGTATACGGGTGAAAGGAGCACATTTGAGTGATACACTATTTCAAGCTTTGTAAATTTAAATTTCCATTGTTATAAAATAGAGGAAATAAAAAAAACCTGAAAATGTTCAGTAGTTTGTGATTTATTCAATTTTGCAATCAATCTGTCTGTGGCGCTCCACCCTGTACTTTTCATTTATTAGAATATTGCATTGCATCCATTGAAAAAGTTCAGCATAAATTTCTGCGCTACATAGGTTGCAAGCTGCACTTAGGTTAGGTTAGGTTAGTGAAGAGAGCTGCCGGGAACGCGGCCAGCATTAGGCCACCAGTTTGGGCCCATTTGCCACCCTCATAGACAGTCACACGCATTCACACTTACAGCCAATGCACTGGCGGGATTCGAACCCGCAGGCCCCGTAGCACGCCGTTTTCGGCCTGACGCTTTAGCGAGCAGAGCTACCGGGCCACCTTACAAGCTGCACTTACTATCTGAAAATATTAGCAACTACCAAGAGTCCCTATGTGGACAACTCGAAGTAACGTGATATTTTCCATAAGTAAAAATAAAATGAATTACAGTCAGAACTCGCCAATAGAAAGGCTTAAAAGAGTTGGTAACATGCATATTCAATTACTTAATTTGATTTTCAATTTTTAAAAAAAATTTTATTTTGTTTTATTTTTAG
This sequence comes from Nemotelus nigrinus, assembly GCA_947369275.1. Classification (NCBI taxonomy): domain Eukaryota; kingdom Metazoa; phylum Arthropoda; class Insecta; order Diptera; family Stratiomyidae; genus Nemotelus; species Nemotelus nigrinus. The sequence continues at coordinate 99,675,091 of OX376374.1, forward strand.
TTATAGTCTTAATTCTACTCTTATTGTTTCTTTTAGTCAGAAGTTGCCGTGAGATTTACATTGCATTCATTACTAGTTTATTATAATTTTTTTTTCAAAATTATATATTAAAACCTTATAATTATAACTTAAAAGGACAATGTCCATAAATGAATAAATAAATAAATAATTTCAGAATTCAGGCCATGCTTTTTGGAGTGGCTTTCCAAATGATGCTCTTACTCGTAATAGTAGTAACACTCCTCCGCCAAGCAAGCATATCGATGTGGTTAATAAGAACTTTCAATTGATCCCAATTTCTCCGCAACGTACTGACCAAATACATCATCTTCCTTGGGTTTTTCAACCTCGACAAGTGTTGGGGAAGGAAATTGTCCATCCAACCGTTTGGCATTTTTTTCGGAAACGATATCTGCCTTGGGAGGGGGACGAATAGGGATACAGACAAATATGAACTTCCCGTGTCATGAGTGCTCTGAAAAAGAAAACAAAAATTAGGAGTATAATTAAAACTGCATTTTATGAAACAGATAAATCAATAAAGGAAATATGTTTTATTCTTCCAGATGCCTAATACCACCGAAGAGTGGAGGAAGATCGCTGAAGATTTTTAAAATAGATGGAATTTTCCACACTGCCTCGGTGTTTGGGATGGCAAACATATCAGAATCAAACCACCTCCACAAAGTGGTTCGTATTTTTATAATTACAAACAATTTCTCTCCATTGTACTTATGGCATGTGTGAATGCAAATTATGAGTTTTTATGGGCTGATGGTGGAACGAATGGTAGAATCTCAGATGTTGATGTCATAAAAAATACAAAGTTTTATGACAAACTACACAATGGCCAACTCAACCTGCCTCGGAAAATTTCACTTGACCTTACGTCTTTGTCGGAGATGAGGCGTTTGCGTTAAGAAGGGACTTCATGAAACCCTTTAATCAAAGAATGTTAACTAAAGAACGAAGAATTTTCAATTACAGATTGTCAAGGGCGAGAAGAATAGTGGAGAACGCTTTTGGAATTATGGCCAATCGCTTCCGATTACTACTAGAAACTATTAATTTGTCACCGGATAAGATCGATATTTTCGTACTAATATGTTGTACTCTAGGAATTGCGCTATATACACTACGCAAGAAATTGAACCACAGGAACAAAACAATTAACTGACCCCTCTAAAGCGTACAAAAACAAAAAGTGCACAAGCAATAGCATAGTTAGTTCGCGAAACGCTTACAGACTATTTCGTTGGTGAAGGAAAAGTGCCTTGACAAGACTCACCAATATAAAAACAAAACTTGATAGGTAGTAAGTATTAGTGTGTTTTTTATTAACTACTGTTAGTTATTAGAATTCTACACTTTATTATTCCAATAACAATGTACCTAACTCATGTTCATTCCTAGCTTTGGTAGGATCATGTTTCTAGCCTAATTGATAAAATAAAAAAAATGTCCTGCAAAGGCTTGAATTGGTCAATAGCGTTTCGTCCAGTGATTCTAATAAGTTCGAAGATCTTTTTGTAGCCTTGAAAGGATGCAGTAGGATCACCCAGGATATTTTTAATATTCACTCTGATTTTTTGAGTTCGAAACTAAGTGGTGATCTTCAGTATGTTCAGCTTCTAGGCTATTCTAGGAGGAAAACAAGATGAGAAAGGATGTCTGCTAACACATCAATGACCCAAGCTACACTTGAATACTTTGTTATACTACATCTCAAAGACTGAGGCATACTTCCACTGTCGTCTCAGTTTCAAAACTTTGATTTAATTGACCTTGTTAGTATAAGTTAGCTTTTTCAAAGAATAACCTCAAATCAAGTAGATGTTTTCAAGTACCCAAAACAACGCAACTTTCTAAATCAAAGCTTTTTTGAAATAAGTGTAATCCAAATTTCAAAATTTTGGATGCACTTCCTATCTATTCTAGTCCAAAAAAAATTGCCGTTCTGCAAAAGACATCCATGTGAAAATTTCACGTAAATTTTTTGTAAGAAGCTTTTGTGCAGATTTCTATACTGAGCAAATCTAATGTGATGCAATTCATGCAAAATTGATAGTTAATAAGATATTGAACAAACACTGATTTTCGTGACTTTAGAACTTAATCGCGCACACCATTTCAATATGGACTTTTCACGTTGGATCTCTCATCCTACAATAAACATAATTCGGTTGAAAAAACTTCGCGTGGATTTATATATCAGAGAAAGTCTAAAATGACTGGCCTATGTAATGTAAATAGTACTGACAGAAATGCTCTCAGTTAAATGAAACTTGCTTGATCACTATTTTAGTCCTTTTTTCAATGAAGAATGTCAACCAAATTATCAGGAAAAGCTTTTCAATAAATATTTTCATTCTTCCAATTTACTACCGATGCATATGTACTTACAGATATGTATGTATAAAATTAATGCATTCACAAACGCTCTTATTTAAGTATTTACACACAAATGCAATACATTTTGAAATTATCATATGCACCCATACTTGCATTCAGACTATCGATATTAATTTATTTTTTCTCCTCAAGTCTTCTATTCGAACAACGAAAAACTGATCGTTTTAGTTGTTTTGCCTGCCAGCCATCTGGCACACGTCATTTGTACACGTGTTGAGATCATTCATTATAACCGAATCGATCTTTCGAGGTAGTCCTGGAGCTGCATAGGTATGAAATTTTTGATTACAGGAATCAAACGATCCAATCCCTCCTTGATCCACGCATATACACATCGATGAGTAAGGATACGATCAGTATGTCTCGGATAGTATTTCGTCCTCCGAATAAATTCGTTATAGCTCAAAATTTTATGATATAGTTTCTTCATGCATTCGAATCTAAGAAACCTGTAGTGGTAAGACCTCGAACCGAAACACCGCGTAGATAAATATGCGTGCGATGATGATGTGGTGGATCAAGAGCAAAAACTCAGTGACTCGTGTTCAAGGGTCCTCCTAACGGCTCAACGTGAACACAAGAAGAATCGTCAAAATGGGAAGCCCAGATGACGATGAGTATAACATATGGTCAAAACAGGAGAATATCCTTTTTTGTCCAGATATGTAGCTACCCGACATTGAAATCATCCTTGGTACAAATTGAATTACAAATATTCGTTTAACGTTTTTTTTTTAGCTGTTTGGGGATAGATCAGTTAGATTTCAGGTTCGATCGGATACATGTGGAGCGGAAGTAATAAAAGTTGAGTGGTTATTGGATGAAGCGGAAAAAGTTCAAGATTGTCGGTGATTGGCAAAAATCGAGGGAAGAGGTACTGCGACTTTGAAGAATGCCCGGAAACTAACCGGAAAGTGAAAAATGCTGATAAAATTAATAGCTTGTCAAAGCAAAAAGTTCTTAATAGCCCAGTCATTTTAGCATAAAACCTCGGAATGAGAGATAATAAGCTGGATTTTTGTATATACCTTCGCTTTGGAGTCTTCAGCGTTGCCTTAAAAGTCTCATAAAATCTCGTGTCTGCGTCGAAAGTTATTCAAGGTCAAATGTGAGAAAAAACAGTTTTTTGCGATTATCTTGGTTTCTATTGCTCCAATGATGTTAACACTTAGCATTGAAATTGTAGGACATAAAATTTGCGACACATTTTATTTGATGCATTTTTTCCTGCGCTCAACCGTTTTCCCGATAGAGGGCGGTAAGCGCGCAGCACTCAGCCATATGTAGTGTAATGCAAGGTCAACCGTGAAACCTTCAGCTTTGAATTATTTGTATTATTTATCAGTAAATACATTGTATTTAATAACATTTTACATATATCTAATTTATTTTAATATATATATTACATATACAAGAAATTTATTTTTCGCGGAGCAAGAAATTTATTTTTCGCGGGGCAAGACATTTATTTTTCGCGGGGCAAGAGATTTATTTTTCGCGGGGCAAGAGATTTATTTTTCGCGGGGCAAGAGAATTTATTTTTCGCGGGGCAAGAAATTTATTTTTCGCGGGGCAAGACATTTATTTTTCGCGGGGCAAGAAATTTATTTTTCGCGGGGCTAGAAATTTATTTTTCGCGGGGCAAGACATTTTTTTTCGCGGGGCAAGACATTTATTTTTCGCGGGGCAAGACATTTATTTTTCGCGGGGCAAGACATTTATTTTTCGCGGGGCAAGAAATTTACTTTTCGCGGGGCAAGACATTTATTTTTCGCGGGGCAAGACATTTATTTTTCGCGGGGCAAGACATTATAAAAAATTACAACTATACAACTTTCATCATCAATTGAATGATATCAAAATACTCCCCCAAGAGAACACAGCTATTCAGAACTTCCATTACTAACTAACTAATCTAATATGGCAGATTAGTGCAATGGATTTAAGCTCCGTAAATAAAGATTATTTCTTTTATTAGAAAATAAATGGCAACATGAGCTAACCTGGGTTTACAAGACAGAGCATCACCTTTAATAGAACAACTAACGAAGTTGTTTTTTTTTTGTAGTTGTAATGATTCATTTTTATATACACAAACATGAATAGTTGGGGTAATTATTCTATTTGCGGTAATAGCAACAGCATTTCTAGGGTATGTATTACCATGAGGACAAATATCTTTTTGAGGAGCAACCGTAATTACAAATTTATTATCTGCTATTCCTTACCTAGGTACAATACTAGTTCAATGAATCTGAGGAGGATTTGCAGTAGATAATGCAACGTTAACCCGATTCTTTACATTCCATTTCATCTTGCCTTTTATTATTGCAGCTATAACTATAAAAAATAATTTTGATTTGGCGTCATATACGTTTCTTTTTAATTCAAATAATCTGACCTCATTTCAATAACGCTGTATCAAAGTGTGTCTTGTTTGTTTTAATGTTTTGTTTTTTCATTCAATGATGAAAATTTTGGTAGGAAAATAACATTTTTATAATAAAGTGAAATCATTTTTATTGAATGTGGGGGATTATTTAATTCAAATAAGATTCATTTTTTGTTTAAAAGTGTTTAAACTTTTGATTTAAATTTGATTCTAAAAAATTTTAAGTGGTGAAATTTTTCAGAGTGTAATGATGGATGACAGCCCATGATGATGCATTATGGTTCGAGCTGACGAAGTAGTCGGCAATTTTGTGGGTCATATCAGAGACATGTTCCTGCAATATGTGCAGCATCTTTCCCCATGGCTCCACTAAGCTGTTCAACAATCCCCAATCTTTAAAGAATGTAATGCTGAATTTCATGCCTAAATCGACCTTAAACATGTCGCTAAGCAAAAGTTACGTAGCCATAATCAGCATTTGCTACAGAAATGAAAAATCCTTAGTATTTGAAATGCTTTGGACAAATATTTATCGTCAGTTATTTTTCAATAAAATGGCTCAATCAATACACGGGAGATTATTAGTATTTAACGAGCTTCCAGCTCAATTAAGGGTCTTGTATAAATAAGGTGAAACAAAAAATTAAAATTTCCAATTAAATTATGGGAGTAATATTCGGCAATTTCTAATATTGCGCTACCAAATTGCGTCATGTATAAAATTGTATTAAAAGTCAGTTTAATTTACTGGCGATTTAAACAAATTAATGCCACAGATATGTTAACCGTGTTTAGAAAGTGAAAAATATTTTTTAATAATGGTGTTTATTAATTCCAAGCTTGTTGTAACATCTTAGAAGCACTAAAGTTTAAAATCCTTTCGAGGAATCTTAAGGCAGAAAACCATGACATTATTCAGGAGAATTGCTCAATTTTGTCTAAAAATCTTACGATCCACATTTTTTCTTTCCAGCGCTTTGTTAAAATAACTTGACTTCCCACAAACCAATAACAATCTGGTCTGAAAATTCCTGAGAGAATTGAACCCATGCCATTTGATCATTTTTTTACACCATCCAAACGAATCCTTTACCTCGATTCAAATCATATTGTTCGCCATCTAAGACAATCTTCCAAATATTCTCCTGTATCATACTCCAAAAAAGAAAAATTAAGCAATAAAATTTGTTTTGGTTCACTTATTTTCACACCTATCAAGAACTTTTGTTCGAATAACCTTTTTACAAAAACCTTTGACTGAAGTGAATCGACCAAATCCTCCACACAAAAGACGGATCATAGCTTCACAAAAGAAGTGTACTCTCCGAAGAATAGGATTTCCGAGCAAAATAAATCCTGGCTGACCACCAACATTTAATGTTGACAAGCATTACACGCCCCTGCCATAATAAACAAGGGCCAATATATCAATTTGGTTATCCTGCCGATCGCCGAGAAAAAAGAGTAGACCGCAAAAAGATAACAACGCCTTCGGGAGAATATGAGCGTATTGCTCGCATAATGATCGCACGGTGGGAAGCGCCTTCCTGAGCCGCTTTTCAAAGGATATGTATGATTTGTATGAAATTAGTTAATTTCTATAACAATAAACATAAATTTCCCTGATACTAGCCCGATGGGTGATATCAAAAATTCGGCATCCTTTCAAGTTTTATTTCCTTTCTTGAAATTTCGACAGGTTTTGTTATTATCCTGTGTGGTAGGTCTTTAATGTCTGTACCGCAATTCAGTTTCGTATATGTGGTTTTATGATTGAATGTGAAAGGATATGCCCAGAGATTTTTCCCCGGCCAGCATAATTATTGTTGCATGTTGAGAATTGTTTTCAATTCTGGTGAGTTGTGTAATCAAACAGGATTACTGTAATCATTATTTGATTTTTGCTGAGAAAATTTTTTTTCAAGTTTTATCACCAATGTCAAAATTTACTTTTAAGTGACAGACAGGAACGTAAATTTTGGCTTCAACCCATACATAAGAAAAACCTATAAAATAGGCATGAGATGAGGAAAATCCAAAATAATAACCTTTCGTTTTGTAGTGGCAATCCTAATATTGTCCGTAAATAAGGTAATGCGTGCGGTTTATTATGAATAGCTTGATTTTGTTGCTTGTAGCACGCAAAACTGAAAATTTAGCGGCTCACCGATTGAATTAGCTATACGAAAAAATTATCATACTAGTAGAAGTTAAATAGACCTCAAGCTATAATACCAGTTCCAATATTATATAGCATTGTCAATAGTAATTCATTCAGGAGCAACCTTTAACACATCAGAATTTAAAAAAACTTTAAGTATATTGCTCGCTTGCATTCTACAGCATATCTTGTTTTGCTGCGGCAACTGAAGCCGTATTGTGCAATTGTTTGCAGGACTTTTTTAGGAAACTCAATTGCCATTTTCCTATTTTATACTTAGACGCTGAAGAAAACCGATCAATAGACTTTAAAAAATAGGGAAGATTATCCTCGCAAAATCGAAAAATATCTAGCTTCTAAAGGGAAAATTGAACTTTCAAATAAAATACTTTTATGTTTTTAATTTATTTTATTTATTTCAGCAAACTGTGGACGTCCTTTAAAATATAATTACATGCTAGCAGACAAAATATTAATGTACACTTAAAGTTAGAACTTGCTTAAATAAACTTAACGTGTGATCAGATTGGGCTATTTGTGACCTTTCTGCCCTACTTTTTGTTTTATTTAGCTGCCAAGAGTTATTAAATTACTACTATTACAATTTGGGTTATTGTGGGCTTCTTTTCATTCTTATGTTAGAGTTACAATGAAGGAACACACAATAAAGTTGAGCAACGAAACAAATGTGAACACATGAAAAGGTACGTAAGTAGTTAACCACAAACTTTATTGGTTTACAATTTTGTTGTAATTTTCGATTCTACTTGTTCCTACGGACCGCTGGGATATGGGTAATGTGAACTGTAAATGAAAAATGGGGTAAGAGTGGTTTCTTTTGTTTTCTTCTTATATTTTCTCTATACGATGCGCACTGCAGTCGTTGCAATGTTCATTAGTATCGCTTTCCTTTCGTAGCTCGAGTTTTGTCCAGAGAGATTATATTGTAGGAAACTTATAATTTCAAATTCAATTTCTAACCTGATATGAACTTAAAAATGACGAACAGCCATTGATATTATTCCAGACATTACAAAAAGCAGTTTTTAGGTTTTAAGCAATAAGTAGAATTCAGAATTGAAAATTTCCAGAATTGAAGAGCTTTCTTCAAATTAACACAGAAAGAGCAAAAGTTTCTGCCCTTAGTATTTCTAGTATAAAATTTCAATGAAAAAAAATTGGTTGAATATTATAATTTTATTATAAAGTACACGCATTAGGTAACATAATATGTAATATGTGTGAAGTATGTCTTCCATCGTTTTATATACAGGCTAAGATCCGCTTTCTGAAACTTTCACATAAATTTCTTAGATATGCTACCGAAATTGCGTTCCACTCAACTTGTATACGTCGAATCAGTTCTTGCCTATTTTTTAATGTGGGATCTCAAAAAACACTCTCGTTTAATCTGGGCCACACATTTGCAATGGGTTTGAAATCAGGGGAATTACCACGCTAATGAATGCGTACATTAGAAAAGTGCCCACAAATCGCCTCATATGTTTTCAAAGCTTATGCGCCTTGGCTCCATCTTGCCCCAAAATCACTTCCTTTCTGTTCATAAATTGATGGTGATTACAAAGACACTATACAAAAACAATGAGGATATTTTTGCTTGTAATATTCTCTATTAACAAGCACTCCTTGTTCAACAAAATGATATTGGCTTTTTCCGCGACTGCTCACTCCACCAGCTACCATGACTTTTAAGCTGAATTTCGGGTCTGTATTACAAGTTTATTTGCGGCATCTTCCTTCTTACTGTCCTATTCTATCAGTTAGGGATTGAATGCAGTTGAATCAACCACTCGTCCATAAAAAGGATATTTGCGCGCCAGGTTCCAGCACGGGTATTGCCATAAAACAATGCAAGGTCAGTTAGCTTTTGGTCTGTTAGCAAGGTCTGTTAGCAGTCGGCTTCTAACGATCTTATTGGGAAGTACAAGTTTGGTGCATTATCTCTAGACTTGTCGCCTCCAGTTAGTTGGTCGAATGTATCGCTGAAAGGTTCGCCTCGATACTTTTTTAGTGGCCTCCAGGGAGTTTTTAAGCCGTTTCGTCACCTCCTGCTTTATTTCCAGCCAATGCGGAAATCTTTCTGTTTTGCTTCTGTACCAACGGTCAACCACTTCTTTTCATATCGTCCTCGTTTCCTCCTGTGTCCTCCACAGTGTCTTTATGGGCCCTCAATGTTTTACTTTTGTCGCTGTGGCTGTAGCCCAATTGATAATGCGTTGAACTTCAATACGCTTTTGAATTTGACCATTAATCATTATTATCGCAGAAAAAATTCAGTCTGATCCGTTGAAGATTTTCAGGTTTTGACTAAAGGTCGTTCAAAACAAGATCTTCGGTAAATTTGCGCTTTCACTTAAACTATCCAAATCTGATTAAATAAATTTCTGTTCTCAATCGTCTTTACATTATACCACAGAAAACAACTGAAGCTATTAAAAAAAATACCCAAGTAATAATAGGTTTGCATATTTAAATTGGGATTAGACATACGTACTAATCCTCTTCGAATTTTGGTACCTGTTTTGCCGACTCCTAAACAAAAGTCATTATTTTGATATCATAGTTGAAATTTCTACTCTACCTCTATACAGGAGTTAATTAAAATCCTTGGCACAACATTAGAATCTTCTAAATAATATTTTACTTATTATTTGACAATAATTATATAAAATTTAAATTTAAAATCGAACCGTGGAGCTAGTTATGAAATCCTACTGGTATCTTTAAGACTTTAAGGTCTATAGGAATCCATGTTTAGTTCTGGCCATGTTTCTTGTAATTTATTCCAATTGATATTAGGGTAGCCAAGTAACTAAGGAGATTTTATGATATATCGTCAGGTTTATGCCAAAACCATGAATGTGCTAAAATGCTATTTCGAGTAAAATCAATTTGAAAATTTGACAAAATATTATAAATCAGTTTTAAAATATAAGAACCATTTTTTTTTTAATTAAAGAAGATAATATTCTATTACTATTCCGTTACACTAAAACAATGAATCTGCACATTCATGATTTTGGTGTAACGCATTTTGCAAATACTTAGTTTTTTGGTGATTCATAAAATTGAATGGAATTTTACATTTCCGGTTTTGGCAAATTGTTTATGTAAGAATTCCGCGTACAGTGACATGAAAAACTGAAAATCACCAAAAAAGCACATTCATAGTTTTGGCGTACACCCGACGATATGTATAGAACATCAACGAGATCGCTTATGGCTTAAACATTAACCTAGAGTCTACATTGGCCATGAGCTCTGCCATATGCGATGGCGACGAATGTCAGTTTATGGCATGTCATCTGGTGCCTGGACAACGGCAGGTCATGCCATATCATTTTGAAAATGTCGCTCAGCAGTGAACATGTGCGCGCTATATGGTGTTTGAAAGCACTGCAAAGGTTAGAGGAAGCGGAATATGAGGAAAAGCGTAAATTGAGGAAGAAGCGAACATATAATTCCATAAGCAATCTTTTCTTTGTATTCATTTAGTATTCGTAGCACTATTTCCCTCGACGTCGCCATTTTGAAAATGAGCAACTGTCAGAATATGGCCATACTCATGGCCATGTAAATGTCTTGCCATATGGCTTGACATTTATGGTATGCCATCAAATATGGTATGCCATGTATCGTCTACATTTTCCATTTCCATGGCAAGTCGAATGTTATGCCATCTCCCATGGCCAATGTGGACGCGGCGATGAATGGTATCTTTAAAGAATAAACTAAGTAGGTTTGAGAAAAATTGAAAGAAGTCTAAACATTTTTAAAGATAGTGTTTTGCCTGATAGATTCATTCGGATTAATTTTCGATGTTGAAGGGTAGAAACGTTTGCGCCATCCTGTAGGAGGAAAAATAACAACAAAATTATTGCCAGAAACATACGAAGACATTTTTTTTTATTTTTTATTGATTGCTGCAAAGATGGTTTTAATGGATAACTACAATGTTATCTGGGTTTTACTAATTTTCGAGAAAAATTATTATTCCCTTTGACCCCTCTGAAAATAATTCGGTTTCTATATAAAAAAGTAACTCATATAATTTTAATGCTTTTTCTACAGAGCCAAATTAAAACTTTCGAAATTCAATATCGAACAAAATCGGTAGACCTTCAAGTAGCCCTACCTCTTCAAGTACACAGTTTTACTTCTAAAGCTTTCTCAGTCATAGAAGATTAATGGGAAAAATTGCTACTTTTCAATTGGACTCTAGATTTACCACCCAACGATGCACCGTGAAAATTTTGCGCATTTTTGGATTCATGCTTAAAAAATAAAAATGCATTAGAAGAATAAAGGTTTGATGATCTTCCGCGATTTGTATTTAACAAAAAAAAAATTTCTTTCATAGTAATGTTGCAGTCGAAATAGTATGTTTTTCATGAATTCCTTGAAAAAAGCTCGAAATAAATTTCAGGCTGAATCGGTTAGCTTTGTTCTCAAAATTAGCATTCATTAAGCAAAATATATAGAATTATGTTGAAATAAATGTATTCTATCCGAAGAAATAACCAGCATATTCAATGCTAATATATATATATATATATATATATATATATATATATATATATATATATATATATATATATATATATATATATATATATACATATATATATATATGTATATATATATATATATATATATATATATATATATATATATATATATATATATATATATATATACATATATATATATATATATATATATATAGACATATATATATCAATAATAATTTTATTCATTAAATAGTACATAGATTACTTAGCTTAAGGGGGAAATACATCTAAAATCGAAAAAAATTGCTAATTTCAGATTGACTTAAAATATATATATTGTTAAAGAAAATGTTCAATATTAAATCCTTATAGTACACGTCTTACAGTAAATGAAAATATTTTTAATAATTTTTTAACACAAAATGGCGGGGATGCGAGCAAATGAAAAAAAAACACATCAAAAACTGCCTCGTACAACTTAACGGCCTTTTCGGGGAACTTGCAACGGTTAGAGAGAAAAAAATATGCTAATGAGACTTACCATTTATAGGTGAACCAATAAAACTTATAAAAACCAATTAAATTTTTACATTAATTTTAGATTAAAAAAAAAATCGATTATTTTTCAAAAAAATCACGTTTTAAACATTAATTAACAAATTTTGTTTCTGAAATTACAAAACATGTAGATTCAGCAATTAAATAATACTGTTTTGTAGATTAGGTATGAATTTGAGACGGATCGGTTAAATATTTTTTGAGATATTTTGTACGGAAGTTGATAAAGTACTACTTTGAGAAATGCGCGTTTAAAATTTGCGTTAGATAAAAATTATTGATTATAATTTTTTACTATAACTCACTCGTTAGTCAATGATTACAGGTCCATACAGCGGCCCTTCAGCCTCCTCATGCATATCATTTTGGTGCATTAGAAGGTCACGGCAAGCATTTCGGGCTTATTTTGAGCTGAAAAGACTTCGACGGTTCTATCGTTCAATCCTGTCGTTGTCGACTCTCTTGGCATAACTAAATACGCTGGGGCTTATTTTGATACTTAAATGATTCATTAGGTGCAAGAGGAATGTATGGCCTTTGATGAACATCCCAGCGGCTATGTAAGCTGATATTTCAACTATTTTGAAGCCGGCAATCTTACGGTTTTTACTACAAGGTTCATGAATACAGGCCCCTTTGTATATTATAAAAATATACAAGTGTAAATGTACCTCTGTATCTATATTAAACGATGCAGAGTAAACGATGGTTTTGCTTTCACAGTGCTAGTTGATATTTTCGTTCAGGTACCAATTATGATAGCAAAAATTGTGTGCTGAGGTTAAATGTGATATGGTACATGCAATGGTGCATATGGCACAATGGTTCATACACTCAGAAAAATGTTTCCGAAAATCAAAGAAAATATTTACTTGTTTACGAGATGTGAAATCTTCCACAAATCAAATAAACTTTTATTTGATATCAATAATTTGTATAAATATCATGTAAAAATTTCTTACATTCAACGGAATACAATTTTTACTTTACTTTATTTCAAGTAAGTAATTTTCCTCAATTCTTGTAAATTATGTCTATGAATTTAATAATTTATATCTACAACGCGAGCATATATTTACATGTTTCAACAACAAGCACGCTTCAATATTCGACGAAAAATTGATAGTTCATGTGACTTCCATCCAAATTGATAGTTCATGTGAATAAGCCTCTGAAAGCAGAATCAAATTGGAATTGTTTTTGCGGGATGATTAAAAGTCAAGTATGCACTGTGTGCCGGTGTCTGATGAGAATCAGTGCATGCTTTCGAAACCACTTTGTCAAATAAAATTTTCAAGATAAATAAAAAATTTTTCAATTTTAATCATCCCGCAAAAACAATTCCAATTTGATTCTGCTTTCGGAGGCTTATTCCGCAAAACGATCGAGTTTCCCGTATCAATTATTCTCTGCTTTAAAAAGCTTTAGAGCCGATCTACGTTGTCTATGCGATTTATAGACAAGAAGGGAACCGTGATCACAAATCAATAACCTATAGATACTGTTTATCAATATGATCGATCTTTGAAGACACTTTTAAAATGTTTTGCTACGTTGAATGGTAGAAGTGATAATTTTTCATATTCATGATTTTCGAAGCACAATTTATCAGTTGAAATTATTCAAGATGAAAAAGGTCCCCCAAGATCGATGGTAATTTGCTGAGAAGTCCCCCGAATTGTACAACCTGTTTTTAAAAGCCTGGAACATCTAATTCATTCATTTGAGTTAATTCAATGGGATTCTCCGCACGCTATTACGATAAGAGAAGTAAACAAAAATATTATGTCAGGCAAATATTATTTATCATGTTTTACATTCACGCAGTCCAAATAGAAATCTGGGGTTCGGTTTATTCATTCAATTGAAAATAGTGTAAAATTAAGAGAGCCTTATCATAAGGAATGAATGGCGAAAAAAACTTCCATATATGATCCTCATGTTATAGGATATACAAGTTTGGATTGTAATTATAATCCAGTTTAAACCAGTCAAAATTAATATATAATGATGAAATGTTATAAAATATGACAACTACTACTGAATTGTATAGCTTTTTTTAAAGATAACAATATGTTTACGTCTGTTTAACAAAAAAATATTTTTCTGGGAATACTTTTTGTCACTCCTGTACATTCAGAAAAATACAAATATATTTAGAAAAATATAAATAATATATATATATATATATATATATATATATATATATATATATATATATATATATATATATATATATATCTATATACATATATATATATATAAAGTTTTTGTTGTTGACCTTCACTTGAATTTTCGATGTAAGAGCACCTTTTGTCGGCGAAAATCGGTCAGCGCTTTAAGTACAGTTCTCATTTGTAGGAATGGAAAATAGTTTAGAATTTCCTTTATAAGTAAGTACAGGTTCTTGCAGGCTAGCCCCACTCACATTGATTCCCACGAGCGCCACTGGGTGTGCCCATGTTGACTTCTCTCAAGAGAGCATTCCCAAAAGAACCAGGAAAAACTTTGTTCTTGAGCAAGTGAGCACCTTATGTGATTCCGCAATCGCATCAAACTTGGTGTTGGTGGGAGCCCTCTCAATGTCTACGAAGACGGCATACATATATTCATTAAGAGCAAGATATTTTTTTAAATGCTCAATCGAGATGTGAACATTAGTTTCAACAGACTTGCTTTTAGTGCAAGCATACTTCGACTGCGAGACTAACATAAAATTGATAGCCTTTTTGATGTGATGGACAATTATCCTTTTCAAAATTTTAGAAAAGGTGAACTAAAACATATGGAGCGATAATCTTTAGGTTTAGGAATGAAGACAACTCTCGTTTCCCGCCAGTAGACGGGGTTATACGAGAAGCGCAAGAATACATTGCAGAACTTTTTCAGGTATGCTAGCGTTACTTCTATAGACTGCTGACTGTCCACCAGAAAAACACCAATCATGCTTGGGAACTCGAACGGCTCGAGGGAGCTCATGGCCTACTTCAATAGGGAGTCCATAATTTCAAGAGGTGGCGATAATCTTACGAATTTCTCTGCTTGATGTACTGCGTATGTTTGGGGGATTATCATTCCCTTTGAAATACGAGTACATAAGGAGAGCTAAAGTTTTTGTTGTCGAATTAGTTCAGATAATATCAGGGCACTGGAGGCGTCCTGCAGCATTCAATACTGAGCTTAAGATATCATGGAAGTTATTAAACTCTCTGCGTTGAGAGACACCTGAGTTTCTCTTCGTCTTATGTACGGGATGCTTAAAGGCCTTCAGTGTTAATTTTTGTGAAATGTCAAATCATTGGATATTTTTGTAAGACTGCACCATCTCTGCAGAGTGGATGTATTCACTTTCCACCATGGGAGCATTTGCCTAAAAAGACATGAAACATATTGTGCACTGAGTTTCTTTTTCTCAATGTACATTTTCCTTACTTATTTTGCATTTTTCTGCCTGATAACTTTTTCGCCAGAGTGAAAATTAGCTTAATTTTTTAAATTTTAGCTTTAGATTGCTTAGTAAAACATAAACAAATATAATTCCCATTTAAAGTCCACAAAAATGAGGCTTTGACTAATTTGACAAATTAGAATGCACTTTTTATTGCAACCCGGTAGCTCTGCTCGCTAAGGCGTCATGCCGAAAACCAGCGTGCTACGGGGCCTGCGGGTTCGAATCCCGCCAGTGTCATGGCTGTAAGTGTGAATGCGTGTGATTGTCCGTGAGGGTGGCAAATAGGCCCAAACTGGTGGCCTAATGCTGGCCGCGTTCCCGGCAGCCCTCTTCACTAACCTAACCTAACAGGACGGAAAACTAGTAGTCAGAATATAAATTACAGCTGCTTTCGAAATTTTTTGAAGTGGCATTAAGCAATTAAATTTGTTTTAAATTTTTCCCTATGTACATATGTGTATATAAACTTACGACAACCTATGCTATGCAAAATAATCAAACATTTAAGATATTTTATAATCTAAAAAAACACCCAGTCGTAATATGAGTTGAATCAAAAAATACCTCCAACACGAAACACGACATGCTATCAAATTATCATAGTACCACCGATGCCAAATATCTTCACTCAAAATTCTCAATACGCTTTAGACAGCAAATCTAAATTTCACAGCATATAATATGCGTGGGGTCCTTGTCTTATTCTTATGGACTTGTGACCAAATCCATTTCGACTATATTGCCACACGCAAGTCATCTCTCGCGTCATTTGATACAATTTTCCGCCTGGTTTGCTAGCAAAACTGGCAATTAGTCAAAAATCGGGCGAGGACAACTCACATGAAGATGACGATGAATCGTGTGAAAATCGAAGATTATCACCCATCTTCCAAACATTCTACTCCTGCGACGCATACTCACTCCATCATGCACATCAAACAGCTCCTACATGTCCATCGAGGAGATTTCATAATATCGGTCGGTAGGCATATGAAGTAGATAGTAGATTGGGCATCTTACTGAGGATCTTGACCTTAAATGAGAACAAGTAAAAAACAGTGAGAAAATCAGACGCATTTTCGTTTTGGAGCCAAAACTTTTGTATAGCGATGAAATCTGATTTATCGGGGAGTTTATGCGAAATTTGAGATGGCAATTATTAGCACAGTTTGATTGGGCATGTAGATTGAATTACATCAACGGTTTTATGGAAAATCTCAGCTCAGCAGTCATTGCTCAGATTACGCGAGGATTCGCTAGAAAATGATTGGAAATCTGATTTTACAGCAGAGAAAGGTGATATTTAAATGCTCCGCTCGAATCGTATTTGAAACATTGCAATATTTGCAAGAGTTTTTTTCAGATAGTTTTCAAATATTTTTCTTATAGAATTTCTCAAACGCTCAATACCTACCTGATTGTGCTTAATGGCACACTTTTGCCAAATGAGCAACGCCCTGATTTCATAACAGTCTCATAAGTCACTGTCTGTAATAACACACCGGCAAATGTACCATGTAATTATTGCAAAAATCTCCGGTTGGAAATGAATTGAGACATAAAAGATGAGTGTGTGCGGTCTCTAATAACCATTGTTGACTTCCTGTTGTGGCTAGTCATTAAGAGGCGTTAGTGTTTGTTTTCGGCGCCTTTCAATTGACCCTTGTGCACGGTTATGAGCTAAGAGCTTTTGAAAAATGCAACATATAGGCAATTCAGAAAATATGAACGTGAAATGTCAGCCCAAAAATATGTATGTCAAATAAAATTCTGCTGGGTCACAATAGCCCAAACTAATACTCAGGAGAGAAATGGACGTTGTATGCTCTTTTTGAAGAATAATTGTAACAATTTAATGTCAATTATCGAAACAAATCAGTAAATCTGTCGTAACAACGTAAAAAAAAAGAACTAAAGCGCATACAAACGGCTTGAAACAGTGATTTTAGAAGAAACGTAGAGGAATTAGTTTTGAGAACATATTCTACCAAATCTACTCCTTATTACAACCAACCCTTATCGAAGGTCATGTACGACTTTCACCCAATTATTTTATTTTATTTTATTTATTAACCAAACAAGGTATAAACAATACAAAGAAAATATTTGAATTAAATATGTGTAAACGAAAAATTAAATAAATTAAAAAATTAGCAAATAAATCAAAAACAATTGATAAATAACAAACAAATAAAACAATGTCATGTAGCTTAAGATAAGGGGCTATGGACGGCTTGCAAAATGGAGGATTTGAAGGAGGATTTGGAGATCGTTGCGGAATAAAGAAAACTTATACTGATAAATATTCTGCAGCATCTATTTACCGGCTCATTAGCTGCGTAAGTAGTAGAATGTGGATATTCCTTAAGTAAACGAGAGGACCTGGTGTTTCTTATAGGGTTATTTGATGCCATATTGCCATTCAAGAATTCAACTTTGATAACGCCTCTAATGACGTTGAATGTGAAGCAGGCCGAAATCATCTTTCTTCTGGATGCAAGTGTCAATAAGTTTAGATGACCCAGTTGAAAATCATAAGGAGGAAGGGTATTAAAATCGCAAGGATTGTATAGTTTTCTCAACGCGAGAATAAGAACTGTTTTTGTATAGACTCGAGTCTGTTAGTGAGGGCAGAAGAAGAGGGCAGATTACTCTCGAAATATCGATATATGTCAAAATTAAAATAAATCTAGCTTCAAAAGGAAAAAAATGGTTTAAATTAAAATATTTTTACAAGCTAGGAAAAAAATTGGTACACAATTAAAACAATGTATAAGGATCTTGTGACCCACAGGTTACGAAATTCCTTGGAAGGTCTTTTGATGAACCCTAGCTGTTTGTTTGCGCGGGAAGTTATTTTATAATAGTGCAACATGAAGCGGAGTTTCTCATCCAAGATAACACCAAGGTCAACAACGTTTTCAACTCGGGCTAACAAATTCTTGCCAAGGAAGTATGTGTTATGTGAGACCGTGCATTTACGGGAAAAACTAATAACCTGGCACTTAGCAATGTTGAGAGAGAGCTTATTTTCATTGCACCAATGATCAAGTGAATTAAGTTTAGATTGGAGAAAGAGTGCATCGGATTTAGATTTAATGATGTGATATACTTTGAGATCGTCGGCATAAAGTAGATGAGGTATATTTGCTAAGACTGCATGGTAAGTCATAGGATTGAGATGTATCCAAGGTTATCACTTGTAGGAGTTTAAAAATTTAGGAGAATAAATCACTTATTTCTCATTTTCATCTCAGGATGGATATCATTTGAAAGTTTTATCTCAGCATCATTAACGTCAAAACTTTCTTTACACTGAAACCAAAAATCTACATACCCTAACGGCTTCACGTTAAAACACTCGATGAATTTGTCTGTTATCCAATGACTTCATCGGAAATTACACGGATGGAATAAATTTTGAAATTTCACTTCAAGATCATATTTATCTACATGCTCAAATTGAATTTGATTATTTAATGGTAGCAACTCTTCATAAAGAAAAACAAAAAATTGCCGTAGCTGGCAGCCCCAACCTACTCTTTATACCAAAACTTTATCGATTTTGGTTTAAACTAAGGTCTGTTTACTTAAATTTGATAAAAATGTGATGACTGAAACGGAAATTATAGGTTGAAAAGCTTTTATTTTTGTTGGGATATTTCAAGATGGAACCAAGAACACTGTTTTGCCAACGCTTTAAAATTACTTCTATCAAACTGATCCTACTAAAGAGCAATACATTCTATGAATTTCAACTGAATATGAATATCAGGTCACCAGTTTTCGCGAACACAAATTTTGGGTGCTAGAAGTAGAGGTATTTTGCTGGAAGGCTGCCGTTCTTGTGCAAAGAGTAATTTCGAAAATTTAGAAGATTCGCTGGTTGAATGTTTTCTGTTTAGGTAAATCTCGTAGCTACATGGCTGCCAGCTCATACGTAAATGTATCCTGCAAATTTTGAGACGATCTGACGAATGTGTGAGAAGCTA
This sequence comes from Nemotelus nigrinus, assembly GCA_947369275.1. Classification (NCBI taxonomy): domain Eukaryota; kingdom Metazoa; phylum Arthropoda; class Insecta; order Diptera; family Stratiomyidae; genus Nemotelus; species Nemotelus nigrinus. The sequence continues at coordinate 99,694,589 of OX376374.1, forward strand.
TCACAATCCGAAATGTTCAAACATTTTTCTTGCTTACTTTTAAACAATTAGTGCCCACATCTGGTTTGACGTTTCCAAAACTTTACCATATTCAAGCTGGAAATATTAGACGCGAGAAATTCTTAAACCCCAAAATCTGTCACTATAATTTGTTACGAAAAGTGAACGACTTCCATGAAGATCTCCCATTGGAATGTGAATGACACTATTTTGGCTGTACTTTCTACGACACCAAGCACTGAAGAGGCAAGATTATTGGTGGGTCTACAATAATCATTTAAAAACGTCTGTTCCACAATAATTTGCAAGAACTCAGTGAACATTACATCCAAGCGACATTAATTCGGAACTGAAATCACTTCGTCAAAATACCAGTCGAATGAGATTGTAATTTCGCCCATCTACTAGCCACCGAGACAAAACATTTCAAAAACAGCAATCAAAAGGTTCTAGACCACATAGATTTTACAATCTTTCCGCAAAATCAAAAACAGTTTTCAATCTGTCCTCAAATCACTTTCCTGTCATCATTCCGTTGGACATCACATCCCACTTTGATAGCTTCAAGCATACATATTCTAAGAAAAACAGCTGGTATACTTTCAGACAATACCTCACCAACTCAATATTTCTAAGAGCAATGGACTCTGCCTTTGAACCTTCAATGAACATTTCTTGGAAATGTGTGTGGATTGAAAGAGAACTGGCTGGCGACTCTGAGCCGTCAAGCCAGAAAAACCCATTGTTCTCAAAAAATACCCCCACCGTACCAACGATAGGGAAAAAGAGGCGCTTCTCATCCCAACCAAAGCATTGGAATCGGACATGTACTTCTAAGCAGGTTGGGCAAATGTGATTCTGCCCAAAGCCACTCACTCTAAACCTCACCAATTGTAATCCTAGTACATGAAAAAGCCAACCCAAACAAAAGCGCTTCACAATAAAGGTCCTAGAGAGCTTAGGCTAGCACTTACAATAGACCAACGAGTTAAAATTTCACTCCTAAGTACTACCAACAGACAGAAGTGACGCAAAGTAAGCCACCAAAAATATTGATCTCATCATCAATGGTGAGGCTATATGTGACTGTTGTTGCATGCTATGTTAAGTGGACTGAAAAAAATCAAGGGAATTAAAAAAATTCCATTGAGGAAACGGACATTTTCATTGGCAAACTTTCATACCAATCGTACAGATTTGTCCAGTGTAGGCTGTAATAGATGCTGTAATCTGCAATTAGATGACAAACTAAATCTGAAAGACTAAATTATAAATAGAGTACGTTGTCTTGCGTCTCGATCGATAGCTGGTCAGGGTAAGTGACATTGAAAACAACAACAACTGACGCAAGATTGTTGTTGCTTTCAATGCTACCTACCCTAATCTCGATCGAAACGCAAAAAAGCGCACCTAATATAACAATACCTGGTATCGAAAAAAACGCTGGCCATTTATGCGGAACGGAGTAGAGTATTCAATTTTTCTTTAAATTTCAAGTTTATTAAATCATTCAAATGTTGGATCATATTTTATACGTACCTCAAATTTTCAACTATTTTTTCAAATACGTATGCAATTAATGCCTTTGCTATTTAATTTATATTCTCAAGTAACTATACTACCAATCCTCTCCCTTTATATCGCAAACAACACCTGTAAACAGACCACCACCGCACATGACAAATGTCCTACTAATTCTCATTCATTAATGCAAAATTCGATCATCCACCCTCCAACTATACGAAGCGAACCACTCGTCTCCGACTCGCGTGCAGGCAGATCACCTGAAAATTACCATAAAAATCAAATCAAATTGTCATCGAACAAACAGATGAAAAATTAATCTCCACAACTTGTCAAATGAACGTCAAAAATGATTTCTTTCAATCGTGTTTAGGGCTGATACGCGACAAAGATACTGTTTCGTTTGAAGCGGAGGGGACTATCAATACAGTGCGATCTTCATTTTTTATATACTTGGCCACCGTGCGATTGTCGCCTTGTCGGCTTCCTCGGAAGATTTCTTTCCGGTGACGACGAGACGGTTTGCCACGATGAGTATATTCTTAAAGTCGGCAGTGTGTTTTCCCTTGATCATGTTCAAGGGGGGTTGAACGTATACAAAACGGGTATCGATAGCAGGACCTCATAAAAAGTAGTTATTACTTGATTTTATGCTTACACTTAACTTGCTTATCCCCAAAAATTATATTTATTTCGGAAAGACTTTTAAACATCTAAATAATCTTTTCATTCATAGTCCAATTCCAGTCAAATTCAGCCCCAAAACACGTGACTATCGATAATCGCCGCAAATATCATTTTCAATCAGTCCAGCCATTCATTCTGCGAGAACAATCAAAAAGTCAGTGAGGGCAATCACTTGCGTATTGTTAAGCGGTCCTATTTTTATTTCAAATGCGAAGAAATCATTTTGCACCTGTTTATCGTTGGCACATGCCTAATAATTTGCATAAAAACGATCCGAAACGCAAGATTTATGACGGCAGTTTGCACTTTTAGCCGATAGTAGCTATAGCGCGATGCACACTGTTCGCAAGAATAGGGAAAGATTATACGGAGGTAATTTTGGAATCGCTGTGCGCCACAGCGAGGCACAAGACAACACAAGCTAAGGAATTCCGTAAGGTATTATACGCTCGATTGAGTTTTACATGCGAATCCGTTGGAGGTGTTAAATATGCAGTAGACTGTGACCGAAAAAGGAAGCAGACAGGAGAAAGTGAAGTGAAAATGATTGACATGATTTCGGGTCTAAGTTGATTGACAGCAAGGACACTTTTTCTGTTGTTTATTTGCCTATTATCTGTTGTTTCGGTTCAAATTCACTAAAAGATCGTGTCTTAATATTTTCTAACCAAAGCATTTGAGATTACTAGCACTGTAGAAGCCAGTGACGGCTAGTAACATAAAAATTTGGGTCGGCCAAAGGGAAGTTATATATTAAAAGCTTAAATTTTTGGCAATTACTTATATGGTCTCATAGGAATTAATAGTTTCATAGTACTTTTCAAAGAGCAAACAACAAATTAAAGTTGATTTTTTACCCAAAAGGATATACAACACAATACCACTTTAAATAATCATTCTTTTATTTTAATTACCGCAATATTATCGATTATTTCAGCACAACAATTATCATTTATCTCTAATTAATTGTGGTACCATTGCTATTAATGACAATCGCACATTATTCCTAATGCAAGCTTTTATCCATTTTAAAGTTAAAATAAACTTGCAATTGAAACTTTAAATTATCTTTCCGTGTCGATTGTCAAAGAACTGTTTATTACGGTATTCACGAATATACCACGAATATTAATCATAAAATACTACCATAAAGTTTCTCATATTTTTCCATTAAATTATATTCTTTACGAATAAATTCGTCTGTAAAACGATGATTTGCGGGACCATCTTTTTACCTGCGTTATTTTAGTTTTTCCATTACCGTCTCTTCAATAAAATACATTTTCGAAAAACCGTCTTCGCACTGACAAATCAATCCTATAAAGCAACCACATTCTCCTAATTAAAACATAAAACCAATTCAAAAAGCATTTTTTTTTTCTATTTTACCAATATACGCTACCATCGTCTTATTACCCTACCAAACACTAGGCATTCCTCAATAAGTAAACTCGCGTTTGACCTTTTTCTATTCATACAATGCAATGTTACAGAAACTCAATCCCTTCAGAAACATAAAGCATCTTAACATTGACTTTAACGTAATATAACGGAGCATGTACGATGCCTGCTGCTTTTAAGCAGAGCTCCGGCAATTGGCGGCGGCTGGCCGCTGACAATTTTTGCCATTTTTGCTTTACGCGGTCTGTATGATCAGTGCGAAATTTGACACAAGACACAACTAAATAGCTAGTATTGAAATGAAGCATAGAATCTAGGCTGCATGATAGGAGGCTGCCTAAGAAGCTTTGAGTTGCCAGTTTACTATTCTCGCTTGAACTTGCTGGATAAGATGCCATGGTAGATGATGCATTGATGCATTCTAGTCGTATGTACATATGATTGAATGCTTGAGTGTGCCATCGTATGAAAGATGGATTTGCTGAATAAATTGTACATTGCGCGTACACAAACCACAATTGAAACAAGATTGAAATAAAGCAAACGAAGCGCAACGGGTTGTTTACTTGTTTATACTCGACTATTTCGATCTAGTTCCTATTTTAATCCAGGCTTGTATACGCGGCTGATGCCAAATTAAGGGGACATAAAACATTCAAATTTTTCATAAATCGATTTTTGATTGAATATGTTAAAATGAAGCTTTAAAAACATGATCTCAATAATATAAAATTGATATTATAAAAAAAAGTTTATGACCATATACAGCGAAGCGCGCCAATGTATTTTTTCTATGTTTTTCGTTCACTTCGCTATACCGCTACATCGACTTAGGCTAAAGTGTAGAGAAAGATAAGTGAGTCAACTCCTGCAAAAGAAGCAAAAAAAAGTTAGCCTTGGCAAAAAATAAACAAAAAAAATTAGCTGAAAAATATGCTTCTAAAAAAAGTGTTGAAACTCCAAAAAAAAAAGTCCGAAAAAACTCCAAAAACAAGTCCGAAAAAACTGACACTAAAATTAATGAAAAATTTATCAACATATTATGGCCTATCTATATGACGAAATTATAAAACGGTTGAAAACATGCGCCAGGAAATTTTGGCAGCATATTCCCAAAAAAATTTAACTGATGAGAACCCTCAACACTCTTATTGACCTGTTGGAGAAAAGACTTGGTGTCACTGGCGCAAGGCGGTGGCAGCTGGTGGTAATACTTTAAAAAGTTTCAAGCATCCTCCAGCTTTAGATGATGAGGTTTAAAGCCTATTTATGAAAACTTATCATCAAAAGATTTATTAAAGCGCTGCTTGGGCAATTTTACGCTTTAAAAATTTGAAAAGTTTTGAGGGTGGTAACCCTAAAATTCTTTTCACCCGTATAACTTCCAGCGCAGTGATTCAATCGAAACGAAATTTACTGGTTGGGTTTAACTTAACGTGAAGCAGATTTGGTATATATTTTGCTTTGTTGCTGACACAGGGTAATCAGTATTAGCCATTTTCGTAAATATTGCACCAACAGATGCTTGAAATTACATACTCATATGCAAAGCATTTGCAATAAAAATCAGAAATCAAAATTTTAAATTTTCCGAGTTTTGAACATTTTTCGGATGGATGCCTCAAACAACGTTTAACCGCTGAATTTTTCGATGAAACCCTCAGATGAGAACGAAATTCAAAGGATAAGTTGATTTAAGTATGAACTTGCTATGGTAAACTTATTGCTGCTTCGTTGGGAAAGTGCTGCCAGCACTGAACATTTTCATCATTTGTGTTATAGTTGAGTTTTGTTGCTTTGGATAAGGAATGGTTGATATGACTCTACAAAAAAGTGGATTACGTCTTTTCACATTTTTTTGTCACTCAAAGATAATTTCTTCGAAAATTAGTTTTTTAGTGGTTCTGATGCGCTAGTTTTTACTAATGTTCGAAGAACATTAGTATTAAAATCGATTCGGCCAAAAATTCATATTTCCATATATATATATATATATATGTACAAAAAATTTCAGTGAGATAATCTCGGGAACGCGCCATCCGATTGAGCTGAAATTTTCAGGATACATTGGTGTATATGCAGAATAGGTCCAGGTCTCTTTAAATGTCAGTTATTGTTAACCTTTTGGCGCCGGCGGCCATTTAAGTGATATTTTTAATATACCTATTATTTCGTGCACAAATGATTTTCGCAAAAATAAAGTTAACGAAATAAATTTCTAACGTGTTTTACATATGAATCGGATAATGCTTTGGAATTTTTTAACCCTATGTGTGCGCTGGGTGCCTAAAAAGAGGACGGGAAAATTTGAAAATTTTTAAATTTCGATAACTTTTAACAGAGCTATTCAATCATTACGAAATTTTTAGGACATATTGATATTATTTAGTTGTAGGTTTGTGTAGCTAATGAGCGTGCTGGTAACCCTGTAGCTAGGGCAGGCACTGAAAGTGAAAACCTCCAAATCATCGTCTCTCTTGAAAAAATGCCGTTTCTTCAAAAAACAGCCATTCATATGTAAATCTTGTGCTTTGTTTACATAGCCAAAAAAAAAAAAGTTATGGTATAACGGGGACGCCTGGTAACCCTTGCCCAATTTACCTATATTTTTAGCATCAAAAACTTCTGTTCACGGAAACTCACGATCCGATGAGCAAAATTATTTGAAACTCACAGAATGTATTGGCCTTTGATAGGACCAGGTCTGATAGAAGTGATTTTGAAATGCGGGCGATTCTGTGCCAGTGGTGCCATCTTGAAAAACCACTAAAAAAGATAACTGTTTTTAGCCCTATAAATTCTGATTGAATCGTTCGATTTTGATGAAACTCACACAATTGCTAGACCTTACTTTAAGCCACGTTTGGTAGAAATTAAGTCGAAAAATTCGGTTGGAGCTGCCAGCTATGATAATTTTGGTGTCTTCATTTTAAAAAAAAAATTTGGAAGTGAAAACATTCAAACCATCGAATATTCAAAAAAATGTCCGTTTCTTACAATAAAACCAATCTGTATATAAATCTTATGTTTTATCTACACGTTCAAAATAAAACTTTGGAAATTTCATGTCGCACAAGAACGGTAACCCTCTCCCAGTTAACCTATATTTTTAGCATCAAAAACTTCTGTTCACGGAAACTCACGAACCAATAATCAGATACAGCTAAAATTTACAGAATGCATTGGACTTAAGTAAGACCAGATTTGATAGAAGCGATTTTGAATTGTGGGCAAGTCTGTGCCAGTGGTGCCATCTTGAAAAATTACAAAGAAAAAAAACTGCTTTTTGCCCTATGAAATGTGAATAAGTTACCAGACTTTCATGAAATTGACACAGTAGCTGAACCTAACTCTAATCTCTGTTTGATGGAAATTTGGTTGAAAAATTTGATTGGTGCTGCCAGCTATGGTAATTTTTGTGTCTTTGATTTTGAAAATTCGCTCAGGAAAATAAAACTTTTTGCACTATAACTTCCAGTGCAGTCATGAAATCAATACGAATTTCATACAATTAATGAAACCTGTCATAAACATTATTCAGACCAAATTTGGTTGGAAAGCCACAATAGGGTTGCCAGCTATTGTTCGTTTTGTGTTTAATTGTAATATCTTTATTAAGCGGTTTTATCGTAGAATTTTCAAATGGTAATGATATTGTAGTGACAATAAACAGCAAATATTAAGCTTTCGATCATTTGAAAAAACTCGCTGCAAGTAACCCTAAATTTCTTTATACTCCTATAACTTCGAATGTAATTAAACAACGTGAAGCAGATTTGATATATTCTTGGCTTTGATACTGGCGAAAGGTTGCCAGCACGAGTCGGTTGTGCTACTTTTGTATCAATAAATGCTTACAGTTAGTATTCATACCGGAAACATTTACAATGAAAATAAATAACCGATGTTTCAATTCCCTAAGTTCTGCAAATTTTTCGGATCGCAGCCCCGAACACCAACTTCAGTTACAGTGCTGCAGACACTGAGCATTTTCTTCATTGATGTTATATGAGATGCTGCTTTCAAAGTTTGGTGAAATAAGCAACTGATAACGAATATAATTAACAAGTGTTTTTCTTTCATAAACTTTGAAACCCATGCCAGTGGTAATATCTGAAACCTTCTACCATATGAGTTACAATGCATTCTAGAGACCAAAGTAAAACGTGGCATTTGAAACAGTTTGGCCGTAATAAGCAGCACATGTGGTGGAATATGCACTCAAAACCTGCACGATTCTTCTACTGTTCTTCGAACATTAGTGTTTCTAGCGGTTCAGGTGCGCTAGAGTTTTTTTTTTTCATTAAACTTCCCGCATTAATGGCTTACTTTCTCATTCCGCGAATTAAATGACACACCGCCGTAAATAATCTTCAACAAAATCCATTTTGAATCTGAATACGTCCAGTCTGTTGTAAGTTAACATGACAGTTAATTAGTTAATTAAGTCTTTCCTTGTGATAATAACCATGTTTTTATTACACAATAATCACTTTTATCGTCAATTGTCGTTTAAACGCATCGTGACACGAATTACATAGTATTAATATGATAAATTAATACTTATTCCGTTTCGGGACCTGCCAAGATGACACGGTCGTGTTAACGAAATTCTTTTGAAATTATCTGTGGCCACGCAGTTTGGACTATATGAGCACATCATCACATTTTACTGGTCAGAACGGCGCTAATAATATTTATGATTAAGTGCATCATAAATCATTACGTAGTTTCTAATTAAACAATTCGTTGGCGATCTGAGAAAACGGAGCTCGTTTGCTTGGAATGGTCGAGCCAAAATGAGTAACAACGACTAGAAGAGGCCAAGATATTTCTCCGAGTTCATGATGAATCGACGAGATGTCAATCCTCGAGGCGGTATGGCTGATATTTCTTATGTTTTTTCAAGTCATCTACATACACGAAGCTACCAGGCTACTGTCGATGAATTTATTCCGCTTCAATTCAACGTTCGGCGACGACGGATAAAAGGTATGAGCGTGTGGCGGCCACACTTCCTCCGATCGACACGCCAGATGGCTACGATCGTTGAGGAGCCAGCCATAGAAAATAATGAATATCCGTCTTATGTTCGTTTGGTCTCGGTTCTAGGGAGAAGCCATAAGTTCAGCTGATGATCCTATAAATGTTTTCAAATTTTTGTAAATTAGTGACCCAGTTAATTTGCTCGGTTTACTTTCAAAAGGCCTTGGCTGTGTTTCGGTTTGTATGATATTTAGTCAGGGCTGCCCAGTTGTTCACTTCCTATCTGATCGTTATTAATTCGTACCTTGGGTAGATTGTGTTAAACTACCCACATTTTGACTAATAGCTATGACAGCTGTTGTTTTGGTTTCGTAAAGTTCCGCACATTTTTCAATATTTTTATCGCTGCTTATTTTTAACAGAGAAGAAAATTACAGTATATTGTTTGTTTTTTTTTCATTACATTGATTTCACTAAATACTTCTTTCTTTGTTTAACTTTTTTATCATCTTTCTTTTTTAGTAATCCTTGTTTTATTACTTTTTTTTTGTAATCAACAACCCTTTTTAGCAATGAATTCGTACTTTTTCCTTTTTTTTACCTAGGTTAGGTAAAACATACAACAGACTAGACTAGCAAATAGTTGGCGAAACAAGATAAAGAACGAGTTAACGGATAAAAAGGATAATTGTTTATAAGCAAAAGAGTCAATCTCCGCTTTGTTGAGCCAGAGAACATTTTATTTCCACCTCTCAACAGAAATAAATGTTAAAAGATTTTAATAAAACCATATACGCTCCATTGGAATAATAAAACCATATATGCTTCATTGGAATATTCAAAACACCAATTTAAATTTCAGGAGTGTGTTTACATTTTTGATTAATTTTTCATTTAGAGTGAAAATTCTTTTATATTTTTGTTTGAATTGTACATTCTTAGCTTAGCTTAAAGTTTAGTTAGCAATAAAAACAAAATCAAGTGGCTATACTATTTTGCCCTGCTGACTCTTATCGTTTTTTTTTATATATTTTTATTTTCAATAATATTTTTTATCTTACACAATAATAATACTACCCAGTCTGTATAAGTACTGGGGCTAACAGGGTATTTTTAAAGCTGATAATGAGGACAATAATAATCCAGTATCGGATTATGTGCACTCCATTGAACGTTGAAATATATTATTCTTGATACAACCAGATGCAGGGAAAAAAATTGGAGGATTTTTTAAGCAATGTAGTATATTTTGAAATTATTTCGATGATTCTGCAAAAAACGAACTTGGCAACCTTGCATTTAGTGATGAAGAAAATATTAAACTGATCATGTACGTCTATCTATCTGCGCACTATAAAAAAATTTCTGATAGGATTCACAGGAAAACTCAACTTTCAATAATCAAATCTATCGCTTACACTCACCACAACAAAGTTCAAGTTCCAAAATCATGTAATGAATCACTCACATGAACTCAATCCGATTTGTGGATACCCCCAGCACAATTGTCTACGAATCATAATTAATCACAATCTAAGCACCTTAATCAACATATATTATAGATTGGAGAATGGCAGCTTTCATGTTAAGCCATTTACTTTTCGAAATATTTAAATACAGAAGCTGATACGATTTTTCATTCAATTGGCACAATTTTTCCGGAAATGACTGAAAGATGAGTGTTGGCTAAATCATCGCGAGTAATGATAACAGGTGCAAGACTATAAAAGATTGAAAATCATTTGAAGAAAAATTAAATTGTTTGCTTCTGCTAACCCACCTGTTTCTAATTCAACGTGAAAATGAAGTTGTTGTTACTTCTAGTCTTGGCAAGTGCTTGCGTTCAGCTAGTAAGTTGATTGTGATTTTAGTTCCTTTAAAACTACTTTACTTACTACTCTTTTTTCAATTTAAGACAGTTTCATATGTCAGACCGCTATCCGCATCGTCGTTTCAGCATGTACCAACACAGTTAATTGACTATAAGGTAAGTGTAATTTATATTAAGTTTTTTTATATAGTTCCGAAACTCAGAATTATATATTATATATATATATATATATATATATATATATATATACATATATATATATATATATATATATATATATATATATATATATATATATATATCTACAGTTGGCACTCGAAGGCCGAAGCAGCTTTTTCGATCAAGTTCGAGGTTTCATCGAGGGTATTATTCAAGATGCAACGAGTTTCATCAATGAATATGCCAAAAAGCCGACTGAAATCGTAGCCCAAATCCAAAAAGAAGTTAAAGGCTTAGCAGACGTAAATCAGGCCTCTGCGGCTGATTTGAAAAAGGAAGTGACCGACCTAATGGATGCATGGAACACAACCGGAGCAAACGCACTGAACTGCACTAAACAGTACGCACCCTTGATGACCGAAGTTTTGCGCAAGTTCAACGCGTCGATATCAGATTGCATTCAAAATGCAACTACTTCTGCTAAAGAAATCGAAACCATTATAGGACCGAATATTATACAGGTAGCGAAATATAGAATGGAGTTGGAAACATTGATCAGCGACTGTTTCCAGAAGACGTCAAACATATTTCAGGCAATTTCGTGTGCCTTTGTGAACGTAAGTGCTTTGAAGTTTTAAGTCGTATCTGGTTCTTCTCATAATAGTTTTCGTTCAGGCCTATGAAATCAAAACGAAAATTGTTGAAACTGTAGTGGAAATCAAAACAATCATTGTGACTTCAACAACTGAAGGCTTGAAAATAGTTGCGAACGCTAAAAGATGTATAAGTTCCGCAGTAGATGTTTACCAAAAGGATATGCATGACTTAAAACAACAATACAAAAATTGTATTCTAAATGGTGTCTAGTACTAAGGACCAGTTCCTATCCGTAAGCGGAATTATTTTGTGATCGAAACTTTTGCGTTGAACTTCCATACCGCTACGCATTTAGTACCTAATTATTATTCTAAATATAAAATTTCAATGACTTGAACATTGCATTGGAAATAAAATCGAAATACTAAAACTTAACTTTATTTTTTAAATGTTTATTTTTTATTTATTTATAATAATACCATAATAATGCATCAAATACCTGAAACAACCAGAGTGGAAGAAAGGGTTCAATGAGGTTAACAATGCACATGATAATAAATTTTAGAATTGAAACTTGCATTTTAGATTCAAATTGAGAGAACGTTAGTGGGAAAGGACCCCGCTGAGGGCCGTTGTGTTTGCCGGGGATACGCACTAACGGCGAGTAAAAGGGCAGAGAAAACATAAACTAGTGCGAAAGGCAGAGAAAACATTAATTTATTTCTTATTTACTCCAAGGACATAATCTTTTTATATGATTATTATAGAAATATAATTTAATAATTATGTAAAAACAGTGTTATTTACATCAATTTAATTTATTTTTGTTGTTGCTCTTATTACCACAAGAGGATTCAAACACGCAATATTGTAACGTGAAAACGAACCTGAAACTTGAATGCAGTCATAAGCAATTCTTCTGAGTAATAACACTTCTTCATTTCACACATATTAACAGAACGTTTTAACCTTTAAAATGGCGAATTACAATAATAGTTTGTTTTACTTCTACTGATTGCAAGGGCCTCTCTGGTGCCTATGTGTGTCAGTCGGCAGACCTCTGTGGATGGACAGCCACTTTAACTTTCGACCTACTCTTTGCAAATATCTCGTTACATCGGGTAATTCTTGTTTGAACTTTTCAAGGTATTGCTTCCAAAAATAGCCTGTGCTTCTAAATTATTCCTTACAATATTAAATATAAATAGTGCTTCCATGAAAATCCTTTTTTCGAGCGTGGTCAAGTTCAATATTCTCAATAATTCAGCGTAGTTACGCTAATGTTTACGTGAAAAAATGCATTTTATAGCCTACTTAGCGCAAAAATTTATATTGCACATTTTCAATTGTAGCTATTTTGCGGGTTTCATATGACTGAAGCGTAGTCCAATTCACTTCTAATCAGCGTAAAGTAAAACTTTTTCAAACTGTGCATATTGAGAAATTCCTGTATATTTCTTATGACAAAACCAAGTACCCTGGTTGCTTGAGCTGAGATCTCTTTTATATGACTTGCAAAAGTACAATTTACATCGAACTTAAGTCCAAGGTCCCTTACAGTTTCTACAGATTCAAGAGGGAATGTATTCATAGAATAAATACGTGAAAAATTTATCTTTGTTCGATTAAACTTGATGAAAAGACTTAGTTTAGAGCTGACTCCAACTAATTTCGCATACAATATTCGTAGAACCTATTTCAGTTCGATTGCAAAGTATGTTATTCAGCCTCTGAAGCTATTTTCAAATCATCAGCAAATAATTGATATTGAACATCGAAAAATATGTGTGATACATAATTAATAAACACTAACAACAACAACGGACCTAAGTTTGAGCTTTGTGACATCCCAGAAGAGAGAAAAATTGGTTTTGAAAAATGCTTATCAATACTTACCATAAGCGAGCGACTACGTGTATAATCTCAAAGGCAGGACAGTAACGTACCACTGGTCAGCTTTTAATAAAAAAAAAATGGTGGAATACCATCTGGTCCAGCATTTTTGGGGTTTAGCTTTACCCTGGCCTACAAGCATCAATTGAGCTACTCTCTGTCGCAATGGAAAGACCCTCGCACCTAAGCATGAGCTATACAAAACCAATAATATACGCAATTGACTCTTCGTCACAACTTTGAGTGCCTCGACTAGCACTTCATCAGTTCCGGAGCCATCCGGTTCTTTATCCTGGAGAATCGATTGTATACGTTCGTAAAAAGAGGAAATTCAACTGGTTGACGATGTGCCCAAACTGTTGACACTTACATCAGCTGGGACTCCGGTCCAGAGCATTGCAGCTACGTTTTTCTTGTCGTATTCTAGGCACTGGTAGCAGCGTGCCACCTCACTCCAGCTTGGCATTCGTGTGCCCAGCCAAATCCGACTTAAATTGAGGATTTTGGATGTTGCTGCGACGGCTCTTTTGTGTTCCCTTGTATTAGGCGGTAAGAGCGTCGCTCTCACCTCATGTGCTGCGTCCTGTCCAGCTTCGCTTTTGATGACGGATGTCACTTTTTTGCTGACTATGAGGCCCTCGAAGTCCAGAAGCTCGATCTCGACTCTAAAAATCACAAGCTTCACATCCCCCTGGCCATCTACCACGGCCCAGATCGAGTACTGCAATTTTTCGCATTCATTGCAGTGCATCATTTCTGGACGGACCACTTCTTCTGTGGCCTTTCTACTACCCTGGACTAGGGTTCCCTTTTCGTCTTGGGATAAATGAATGTCGTTTTCTTTAAATTGTCTTTCACCATTTACTTAAGTCATTAAGCTATTTTTTATATTTTGGCTAGCTTAATCGAGGGAGTTGAATCCTACACTACAACTCTGCAATTGAAACTTCTGAACACCGATATTGAAAATATGCATGTATATTTTTAGTATTGTAAATAATAGCTATAAAATACAAGTCAGAAAACATCACCATGCACTTCTCACATATTTTTCCTTATTCTGCATCTCTTCTCACATATTTTTCCTTTAGCTAAATTTGACTATCCCCACATTGGGCGCTTAAGCGTTATATCTCAAAGACTCAAAGAATAGTGTGATATAACTCTAAAATAACCATAAAATTTGTCTGGTTAAGATTTCTTGTCATAATTTTTCTTTTGAAACGCAACTAAATGCTGACGATATTTTGTCTAACTACTTTAGAATCAATTTCAGATGTTAAACATAAATAATTCACACATAAATTATCTTCCAGAGAACTATTATTCAATCTATATCCGCCCGATCTTGATAACGGTAAATTTATATCTTCTTTGTAATAATTATCACGTATTTATTAAAAATAATCAATTTTTTATCAGTCGTCATTCAAACGTATTATGACAGAAATTAAATAATCTCAGAAAGATAAATAAAAACACATTCCATTTCAGGACCAGCTAAGACGATGTGATCTGTTGATGAATTTCATTTTAAATTATCTCTAGCCTGGTAACTTGAGACAATATGAGCAAATCATCATTTGTTACCGACTCAAACTGCGCTAACAATATTTATGACCAAGTGCATCATAAATCATAACGTAGTCTCTAATTAAATGATTCGATAGCATACTTACGGTTTACGGTGCCAGAAAATCGAGCTCGTTCGCCCTGAATGACCAACTTGGAATGAGTTGTAAGGACTCGAAGAGGCAGAGACATTTCTTCGAGTTCATAATGAATTGACGAGGTAGTGACCATTGAGGTGGTATTCCAATGGATATGGCTATTTCATCTACACATATGTGGCATGAGGCTACCAGGGCACTATGAATATGTTAAGTCCGCTTCACATCAACGTTCGGGGACGACGGATATAAGACACAAACGCGTGCCAGCCACACTTCCTTCAATCAACACACCAGATGGGTACGATCATCGAGGAGCCATAGAAAATAATGAATGTCCGTCTTATGTTCATTTCGATCGTTTGGTCTCGGCTCGAGGAGGAAGCCATATGTTCACCTGATGATCCTTTAAATATTTTCAAATTTTCGTAAATTAGTGACCCAGTCATGTTTCTTGGTTTACATTGTAGAAGAAGCTTCCTTGTAATCTTGGCTGTGTCTCAGTAAGTGTGGAATTGAGTAGTCTAGAGACAATCGTTGCAGAATTCGTATTTTCACGATTAAATATATCTTTTTTTTTCTTTAATTTCCTGCTTTGTATCTTGGTGAGTGTATGACAAAATTTCTAAAGCGTTGTGTATCTATGACTATTCTTGTTGACTATTATTCATACCCAATGTAGTACATATCGAAACAAAGTCTGATATCTAAAGTAATCTACTTATGTAACCCCCACCCGAGCACCAACTTCTTTCTGGATATCCCCAACACAATTGTCTACGTATCACAATCATTCACAATTTAAACACCCTGATCAACATAGTACAGATTGGAGATTGACAATTTTCATGTTCTGCCTCTTATTTGTCGGAACATCAAAATTCAGTAGCTGATAAGATTTTCCATTCAATTAACGCTATTTTTGAGGAAATGACTCAAAGATCAGTATTGGCGAAATCGTCGATCAATTTTCATGTCACTAGCAGTGATAACAGGCACGATTCTATAAAAGAATGATAAACATTTGAAAAAAATTTAATTTCTTTGATTCTCTTCACGTACTAGTTTCTAATTCGACGTAAAAATGAGGTTGATTTTTTGCCTAGTTTTGACGAGTGTTTGTGTTCACCTAGTAAGTTAACTGTGATATGAGGCCATCTGATTTTAATTACTATCTTTTCGACAATTTTAGTCCCTTTCATATGTCCGATGGCCACGCAGCCCATCGATACAGCCTATACCCAGGCAGTTTATTGATTATGAGGTTAGTGTAATTTTGTTTTGTACCGCTCACAAACTTCAAACATGTGGCTCACGTCTATAGTTGACACCCGAAAGCCGAAACGGCTTTTTCAATCAATTTCAAAGTTTCGTCGAAGGAATTATCGAGGATGCAACGAACTTCATCAAAGAGTATGCTGAAAAGTCTGCTGACATCATGGCACAAATTCAAAGTCATGTTGCAGGCATAGAAGCTCTATGTCGGGACACCGCGAATAAGCTCAAAAAGGAAGTGGACGATCTGATCAATGCATGGAACACAACCAGTGCGAATGCAATGAACTGCACTCAACATTACACCCCCATGATCGCTGAAGTTGTATTCACGTTCAACGCATCAATGTCAGATTGCATTCAAAATGCCACTGCCTCTGCTCAGGAAATCCAAAACGCTATAAGACCTAATATAGAACAGCTGCTAACATATGTCAAGCAGCTGGAAACTTTGGTCAGCGACTGTTTTGACAATTCAACAAATATATTTCAAGGTATTTCGTGTGTCCTTGGACAGGTTAGTGTTTTGAAAGTTCAAATCAAAAGAGGTACTTCGTATAATGTTTGTGTTTTTCATTCAGGGCAACACAATCAAAACAAATGTTCTTCAGTCTGTGACGGAAATCAAAACAATCGTTGTCACTTCAACAACTAAAGGATTTAAAATAGTTACTAATGCTGGAAAATGTATGAATGCGGCACTGGATATTTATCAAAGGGATACGCAAGACTTACAACGGCAAATGAAAAATTGTATTTTAGACGGTTTTTGGAATTAATGGTCATTTCAAACCGACGGAGAAATTTCCGCGAATAGGATCGAAGCATTTACGTAGAATGCTATACTGTATACTTTCACTCATTTATTAAAAAAAAAAAAAAAATTTCAGTATGGTGGTCATTGCTTAGTATCAAAATAAATTGAAACATATTCTTCCACTATATTTCCACTTCATGTCTCTCTCACGTGCACTGAAGATATTTTTGTTGCTTGAGAATCAAAGTTGCCAGATACTCTCTCATTATATGTGTCTCCAAAAAAAATTTAGAATACCCCAAAATTTACTGCAACGCATGAAAACTCCACCAAGCGAATTTATTTACATTAAACAGAGTACTGACTTCGGTTTCACGTGAAATTTTCGTACAACGTTAGCTTAAAATCTTGCCAGAGAGCGATACTGAGATTTTTGCGTCAAAAGTTGCTTTCGCTATGACATTGCAGCATGTCTCCATGTTGCGATGTACAGCAACAATTGCACGCTTCAACAGCAAAACTAAAGAACAACACAACCGCATCGACAGCCATTCTGACAACAAGGACTCTTTATTCTGCTGTGATTCAGATGTGCCTGAGTACGATCACTGTAAACGAACATTGTGTATGAAGATTGTGAAAGAGAATTAATTTGTAAATACACTTGAAAAAATCTCAAGGTTGTTTTTAATGTAGTAGCACGAACTGCATCCGCTCATTTCACGACAAATTCAAATCGAAATTCTAAATTCAGTGGTCGCGAACACCAAGTCTTTGTTTAAAGTTTAAATAGAAATCTTATTATATTATTATAAAAATATAAAAATATTTTGAAACCGAATTTATTTTACCAAAAACTACTGGCTTGAAAAACCCCAAAATGGGTGACCATATTCTGTCTTCCTCATTTTTACCCCCGAACAGTAAGAAATACCCCAACCTACAACCCTGTTAACTAACGCAATATTTGCACGATATAATTTGGTATATTCCAAACGCGTTTTGCGCTCACGTGAGTCAAAGCAACACTAATCCTAATGCTGCCTCCTCACTGTGGGCCATCATGTGGCCCATTGTGTAGACGGGCGATGGCTTGCAGTGGCTGACTGTGGCGAAGCATGGAAATGGCAATGGCCGAGGATGGCTTTCGGAGCGGTTTTTTACACACATCAAAGCAAGCCATCATGTGGAGCCGAAAAATGTTGACTAGCCCATCTAGTGGCCCAGTGTGTGGAGGCTCCCTCTATGGTGGAGGCAACTGTGTGATGGTGGACATCATTGTGGCGATCATTGCGGTGGCCGATGATGGCCCACAGTGAGGAAGCAGCATAAGAAAGCGAGGGTGAAGCGGAAGTGGTCGCGTGTGTTGATTCAGAGATATGAATTTTTGAGCAAAGTTATTCAATTTTAATTTCAATGATTTTTCAGTGCAATTAGAATTAAAATTTCACTCAACCGCAGGTTATAATGAGTGACTGGAAAGTGTTATAAAGTCGGTGGTTCCTAGATCAATGTACCCGACCACTTCCACTTCACACAAGTCTTCTATAAGCTAGAGTTGGGTTGACTCGCTTAAATGCAAAACGTACGCAGGCATGTCTAAAAAGGCCTTAATACTGGAGACAGCTTTGAGCTTTTTAAATCTTCTTTGGTTGACACACCATGTACAAAGCACGAGATTCGATATTTTTTTGAAAGTTAATATATTTTCGAAAGTAAATACACCAAGTCACAAAAGTGCTCGTACACCTGAGAATTTTTCAATTTTTTCGAACAGAAGACCATACGTAACCCAACTTTAGTTTTTTTTCAACGACTTTAAACAGAAAAGTCGTTGAAACAATTGGATCAAATAAAATATATGAGAAAACATCTGCATCACAAACATAAGTACTATTCAATTTAAAGAAATTACCAAAAAAAAAACCAATAAATGTTTTGAATTTTTTGTCATTCTACAATCGTTTGAAATATTAAAAGCAATAAAATCAAACCCGAGACAAAGGGTAGGAAAAGATAAGTGATAACTCCTTCCATTTTCCAAAAACACCACCTTGACCTTGAAATTACACTATGCATTATCTGTCAAAGCAACCTGAGAGTGGGCTGGTATTTTTTGCGAGAGTGAGCGGTATGTGAGCAACGAAAAATCTAGCTTGAGTATGTAGTTGTCGAATCTTAGCTTGCATCTCTTTCTGTTCCATGCGATTTCTCCCAATTTTCTATATATATATATATATATATATATATATATATATATATATATATATATATATATATATATATATATATATATATATATATATATATATATATATATATATATATATATATATATATATATATATATATATATATATATATATGTATATATATATGTATGTATATATATATATATGTATATATATATATGTATGTATATATATATATATATATATATATGTATATATATATATATATATATATATATATATATATATATATATATATATATATATGTATATATATATATATATATATATATATATATATATATATATTTATATATATATATATATATATATATATATATATATATATATATATATATATATATATATATATATATATATATATATATATATATATATATATATATATATGTATATATATATGTATGAACTTTTATTGATTTTCGCGCGGCTTTAGTACATACGTCCAGTAAAATGTACAATTTAAAATCGTAAATGGTCTGGGGGTTGGTGAGCGAAGCCCCCTAGTTCATTTTAAAAAAAATATTTTTCACTTTTTCCAAACGCTCCTTGACGTTATTTTTATTGGAGAATTATTAGAGAAATAAAAACTCGATTTCGAAAAAAATGAGGCTTAGCCCATTTTGGCCGCGGGTGCTTCAAATAAATTAAAAAAAATTCAAATAAGGCAAATCAAAACAGATAATGTTCTCAGCTTGGCCATGGTAGCCTTTTGATTATTTTTAATGTACATCTTCAAATTTTTAGCTTCTTTTGCAGTGTACTGCTGATAGTATGCACTATTGGTTGTAGTATACTTTTCGCGCATTCATGTCCATGCAGAATGGACATTTGATTGACTTTTGACCTACTGAGGAGTAATTACAGATTGTCTTTAAGTTAGAACCACTGAAGGAATGTGCCAAAGTTTGAGTATTATAATAGGGTAAGGATCCATGACGTTTTCGGTAGTAATGGTTATAAGTAACTACTGTATGAAATAGCTATTTATCACGTTTTTAAGCTCATCACTTTTGGTAGCTCCCCGAGCAAAATCTACAATTTCTAAAACTTGTGACAAAATCTCCTGTTGTAGTCAGCGTTGACTTGAATGCTTGGATGACCAAATCAGGAAGATGAAACATTATCGAAAGAGACTGAATTCGTTTTGAATCCTAAGCTTAATTAAAAATCGACTTCTTAATGTCATTAGTACGATGGTACGAAAATTTTTTTCAAGAATGTAATCGGTGGGGCATTTTATGCCAGTCCAAGCATTACTAACTGATGGATTAGCGAACATTATACCGCCATCATCAACCAATAATACTCGACTTACATAGTCACAACTGTGAAAGCAAGCGTAGATAATAGTTGGTAATACGAGGTGGGAAAGTACGTTTTTCAATCAACAAACTTTGAGCATACAGCAGGAATGAGCTATTTATATTTTGTTATTACATTTCTCCCTGTATAGCTTGATTCCATTCATGTTTTCCAACGCCGCAAAAAAACATTCACGGATTTCTGCACCTACCGATTTCCTTTTCATAGTCATTTTTAACAACACCCTCAATAAAATTTCTTTTTCAAAACACTTTTCAAGCTAGACTGAATAGAAAGATCATATTTGCATGATTTTAAGTACATTTAACGGTATTTTTTTCCAGGAATTACAAATAATTGCAGATAAAACTGCGCTGTGCCTTAACTTTTTTTGCGATATTTTGGAACTTCAGTGAAAAATGTTACGTTAATGTTGTGAAATTTGCTTCCTTACCGTTTTTTTTATATTGTTCTTAAAGTAAACATGCAGCACTTTTAATTAAATGCAAACACACAATCATTTATTATTAAAATCCCATTAAAAATAGGTTTTCTGTGCTTACTAAGTGTTCGTGCCATAACTTTTTTTTACCCACTGTATGTAACCAGGTGCGTTTACGAATCCATATATGTTTACGGTACGAAAAGGTCTCAAAAGAGGGATAGGTTCGGACCGATATTCTAATTTCCACGACACCAGATTTTAGTGTGTACGCAGCACAGGCACACAACTTAAGCTTCAGAGTCACTTTCTTGCTGACAGCTTGAAGGATCTCTTCCGATGTTTGGGCCTTATTCTTCTTGACCGTGACGAACTGAACCATCACATGCTTTGCCTATAGCATCGTTAAGCAAATACTATACTTTGTTGCGACACCTAGCCTCGTCGGTAATTCCGACAGCTGAGGGATTTGCTACAACGTAGCAGAGGAATAGCCACTTTTTATTTAAGACCGATCTTGTAGTTTTTCCAAGGGATGTAATCAAGACAGTAAGTTTAACGATCATCTTACTTTATATACCAAGGACATTGGATACCTATTGAATACTCGCACAACTGTTAATAGCTCAGTGAAAAGTACAGCGACCAATGAGCAGACTGGGGATCAATGAAGTTTAGAAATCACTCTCCTAAAATCCACATAAAAATCGCCAAAATGATAGCATCAATCACCTGTACGAGAAAACTGACATCAATCTATATGTGCCTGTATATAAAATAGCTATGAGGAAGCTGATGTAAAGTACAAAAGACCAGGCATAACAGGCCCAAGTATGCTACGATCTATCATAAAGATGCTTTCCCTACCAACACACAGTACTTAGTGTCCCCAAAACGCAAGTATAAGTACGGTTGAAAATTTTTTTTCGATAAACGAAGATAAAATGAAAGAAATCTATAGAAATATTGGAACTAAAAAATAGTAAATTATAACCTTACAGCTCTGCTGGGTAATACGATTCTTATGCGCATCTTCAATAATTAGGAATTTAGAGCTCACACAACTTTTGGTGTATTAAAAGAAGAGATAAAAATCATTGCTGATGCTATCGCCGGCGTAAGATTGAGAAGGAGCAAACTGAGACTCAATGTAAATATTTCTTTCTAAAATAAGAGCTCCAAAATACATCATGAATACAATAAGAGATCATGCTAGTTAGAGTCAGATTGTGGGTCATTAATAAATTCTCAACAGGCTATAATGAATGCTAATAAACTAACCGATGGTGTCTCGAAGAGAACAAACAAGACTTCGCATGCAGGTACGTAGGTGAATCAACCACCTATGTTTATTTTAGAGTCCAAGTGATATCCAAAAAATAAACAATCAATTCAGATATCATATATTACAATCATTGCAATTTTACTTTAAGTTTAAAATTATATTTTTCTCTACAAACACTAATAATCGTATGGTTCATAGTCATTTTCAAATGATATACACGTATGCCCAATAAATATGAAATAACTAGTATGAAATTACTTCTTAACAAATAAATACAATTTCAATAATCATTTAATCATACTTCCTTTCTGACTTCCTTCACATTTCTTTGGTATCTTTATCATTCTGTGTCAACACATTTGCACTTCGCGATTTCGTAAGTTTCTCTAACTTCCGAAAGCCCGACAGAAATGCCAAACCATGTGAACTACCCGACTTCTCGACGACTTTCTTTTCCTCTTCTGCCCTTTGCAATTGCTCCTGAATAGCAGATGCATCTGCATGCATATCAACTACAGCCAAACTCTGACGACACAGTGTGGAGATCGCATTGTATTTTGCAGATTGTTCCTTGGCGCCGCGCCGCATTTTCACTTTTCGAAATTTCGAAGCTATAGATGAAAACCCAAATTTCGAACCAGACTTCGGCCGAGGTAAGGAAATCGCATAGTCTTCTGTTGAAGAATTTTCATTTGTTGTAGTATTAATAAATCCAACGCTAGCGCTCTTAAGCAACGTGCCCAATTGTAGATCGTTACTGGCGGTGCTGCCGAAACTCGATCCACTTAAACGCTTTTGCCAACTACTTTCCTTTGTGCTAGATGTTTCCCATGTTGAACTTCTTTGAATATCACGCCTGAAAAACTCTTCTTTAGCACGCTGTATTTTCAGAGCTCTTTCTGTCAGAGGAGTTTTTGGTCCTTCGAAATCTTCGGTCATGGGCGTAGTTGGAGCCGATTTCGAATGGATTTCGGACGTGCTTTCGTATTTTCTTGAAATTTTCGGAACTGTGTTGTCTGATTTGTCAGGCAGCAGCCATGGTTCATTCGGAGTAGTCGAGAAACTTCTTCGCCAAATATTTTCACTGGCTTTGCCTGTCTTCATTCCGATTTTCTTTACGGCTCCTACCTTGCCAAAGAGGCTTGTTGGTTTTTCTTTGTGCTTTTTGTATAAGTGTTCTTTTCCTTTTTTCTCGGGTTCGTTGGTTGGTGCTTGAGTCACTTGTGCTGGTTTAAGTTTCGAGGCTCTTAAACTGTCATAAGCTAAGGGGCTGCTCACAGTGTACGTAGCATCGATATCATTTTGTATAGGAAGGGTTTCTGCACTCGAAGCTTTTGGAAGCATAGGTTCCCGTGGATGGTAGTCTACTTCAGGAATATTCACAACAACCAAATCATTACACTGAATATGACCTGCACTTGAAGATTTCAACACCTTCTCGATGGATTCACTTTGCTTTGCAAGCCGTCTATCTAATACAGGTGACCGGAAAGTTACAGGTGAAGCAGATCCCGCCTTAGTTGATTTTTCAACAGTCTGATTGTAGCGTTGAATCATCATCCGAATAGAAGGTGATGGTTCCTTCAGCAGGCTGCCTTTTCCATCTCGCCTCTGTGTGTTAGGTGACTGTGGAATGGGTGGAAGTGACGAGGGCATCTGTGATCTAGACTTTTCGCTATCGCCTATACTACTTTCACGACTGGTTTGCTCCGATGTGCTAGAAGAGTCCAGGTCCTTAGCTACTACGACTTTTGGCTCCACTCGCGAAGCTTCTTCTACCGTTGTGAATACTTTTCGCTTAGTTTTTACGAAAATGTTAGCTGAACTAGAGACTTGTTCAGTTGGTGCTTCCATAAGTTCAACACACAATTCGTTGGGAGAAATCAGTACATTCTTTTCTTCTTGCTTTACCTCTTGCTCAATTTTCTGACCAGGTTTGACTTTTAGAATGTATACAATATCTTCGCCACCATAGTTTTCATCCTTTTTTTCTTCAACACTCAGTTTTCGCTCGTCATCTGGACTGCGTTTCACCTTACTTGTCTTCCGCTTCACTCTACGTGGGGTCTCTAGAGTCACGTTTAGTAAATCTTCATCACTGTCACTTTCCGTTTTACTGTTCTGCCGTGAGCCCATTTTTCGCAGCCGCATTTTTTTCTTACTGCCATTGCTGGTAGTGCGGCTGACTTTTTTTGATGGCCCCTCGCCAGGATCAAGACGTGAATTATCCAACGCAGCCGGAAGTGATTGCGGCTCTTGAACTACTGGACTGCTAATTGTCACTTGTGGCTGCTCATACAAAACTTGAGAGTGAAATATCGTAGGAGTCACACAAACAATAGCACGTCCGATTCCATTGGTCTCTTCGGAAATGATGTTTATAGCTGGAATTGGGTCGACCAGTTTTTTCGCTTCTGAAAACAATGACGGAGAGTGGGATTTAATTTTGACTTGAACACACATACATCACTTACCAATCGTTTTGCAAACTAAATTTATATTGGCTTGTAAACTGCAAAGTTTTGAATCGATTGCACGTGATCTTTCTTTGAATTCGTTGCCATTGAAGGGCTCCGCCAACAACAATGAGCACAACTGCAAGGTAACCAAATATTTCAATTTTCTTTTTGAATAATGAGAAGACTACCATTTCTATTAGTTCCCGGACCAGTCTCTTGATTGAAGAAAGAGTTTCCAGACTCTGAATCTTATTTCCTCTGATGCTCGACTCAACTTCAGGGAGCGACTCCTCCAAAGATATCAGTACCGACTGAACGTGAACGATATGTTCCTTGTAGTTCTCGTCCTGTTGACTTTGCAAACGTTTCAAACTACTTACTTTATGCAAAGCTTCAGTTGACACATGTCTTCGTTGAGAAAGCGAGCCATCCATGGCTACAGTTGAACTAAAATGAATATAAATAATCCTGTAGTGTATTCTTCAATGATTTCGTCGGAACAGGAGCTTACCACAGCTCCGTGCATGGAATCTCATATTTATAGACGGGAGTTTGATGCTCGATTATCGGATGTACTGCAACTAGTGGTGCGGCAGTTTCTACAATATCATCCTCGACTTCTACAATCACTGCCTCTGGTTCGTCGTGCTGGCGGTCCTTGTCATAGTCATCATCTTCATTATCACCGAGACCGTCGGCAGCACTGGTTGAATCTTTCATATCGTTGAGCGACAAGCTAGAAGGTTGATGCGATATTGATGGAACGGAAGGATTTGGCGAAATGCTGTCCAACGATAACGACCGCCCAAGAACTGGTGAATTTTCCTCTGAAAACATTATTGAAAACACCACACATCACTCGGTTCAAGAGCTTGTGACTACTTACGTGGCGCATTATCTTGTGAGCCGTTGCCAACATCGAGCGGTCTGTAGCCAGGATGTAAAAGAGCAAATGTCGACGATTCCGGTCCAATACCTTTAGCCTTTTCCCATTCATACAGCTTCCGCGTGAACTTTCTTGAGATTCCTTCGAATTTCATCACACCTTTCGAAGTTTTCACTTCAATCTCTTTTGCTGGGACGTCGGTTACCATGGCCTTCAATTTGGACAATCTAGACAGTAAATTTTAAGGTTATAAGCCAATAAAGAATGTCGTTCGCTTTTTACTTTTCGAGTTTGTCCTTATCGTGGACTTTCGGCTTTTCGCGTTCTTGTCGATGTTTCTCTCGATCGTATCTCTCTGAATCATCTCGGACTTTCTTCGATCGTTTAAGCGAATCTTGACTCGTGTATGATGGACGTGTATTGGACTCTTTGAATTTTCTCCATTGCTCTAAAATGGAACACGATAGTGAAAGCAAACCAAGAAAAAGATAAACTAGCAAAATTGGTAATCCAAATCTTTACCTAACTTCTTCTGAAAATCTTCTGACAGATCTTTTTGTTCTGGCATCGGTGTTAGCCCTTGTCCTTCTAATTTCAATTGCCCAGTTTTCCACAAGTTCCAATCGATTTTCTTCTGATCGTTTTCCTTTGTCGGTGATATCTGAGGGTCTTTAGATGAGACGGAATTCTGTTTCTGAAAAATATTCAATTTCTAAATTTCTGCCATCAGTCAAAAAATATTTCTAGGTAGAAACCTTTACACGCCACTTGTGCAATTTCTTTTTAAAATCCGGTGACAGGTTTTCCTCTAAAAGAGTGGCAGGAACGTTTTTGTTCGCTAGTGAACCCTCATCTTTAGTCATCATTTGTAAAGCTAATCGTAAATTAAATAGAAAATTACTAGTAGTGCAGAAACACACATCAAACATACCTGTTGGAGCATTTGGAGCACATACTGCTTGAATTCTTTTCCATTCCTCTTGTTTAGCTTCAAACTCTTGCGCTAACTGCTCACATAGTTCATAATATTTCTCGTTGATTTCCTTCTGCTGTATTTGAAGACTGGACTGCGGCGATAGTTTTTCATGGTTATTCCGATGTGGACTCGGTGGTTCCGAAAAATCACCACTGGAAAAATCTTCGCTAGGTAAATTTGTATCGGGAAACCTGAAGATATTATCTGAAGAGTAAATGAAAAACAAAGTGTAGGGTTTCTAGCCGTTTTATCAGAATATCAACTACAATTGTGTTTCTTTCAAGTGCTGCATATAAAAAAATCAAGAGTTACCGCTGTCACCAAAAAATTCGGAATGTCGCGAGGGACTACTAGGAACTGATGAGTTACCCGAGGTTAAAGCTTTTCTAGACCTAAATAGTTTCGTTTTGCCAAAGAATGTTGGCGAATGACACATTTCTCCGTACTCCACATCACTAGAATCCTGGAAGGCATTGCTATTTCATTTAAAATTCATGTAAATTCAACATTTGGCTCTTCTACCTGACGAAGGTTCAATGGGCTTGGCGGAAGCCTTCCCCGATGAATCGCTCCAGTCGACTTCAAATCAACTATCACGTCCTCTGGTAGTACTTCGAAGTCTGTAAGAGCTTTGCTTTTTCGATTTGATCTCGAGGAGGATTTCGAATGTCGTCCTTCATATTCGTCTCTACTATGCAGACCTGATGTCGACCCATGAGGCGAATACGAGAACACACTGCTTTCGTGCGATACGCTCACCGACGGTGGAGTATTTTTGTTACCAGGCGAAGCAGGATTCGAAGATCCTTGATCGTTGTTGCGGTCCTGGCGAATCATATAGATTTTCAAGTAAAAATATAAACCAAGGACGATCAAAGTTTGTTTCTACATAAATACTATTCAAAAACTTACGTCCGCATTACTAAGTGCATCGATTGACTCGCAAGGACTATGATCTCGGCTGCATGCTTCACTTGATTTTACACTTCGCGATCTCGATTTACCCTTGAATGATCCTCGATGTGTTTGAATTATATCCTTTACTTTTTTCCATGGCGTTTTGTTTTTGCCCTGGAACAATGGTTTCCGAAAAAAACAAAGAAAAATCAGTTTAGGTGAACTCTATTATGGAAATATTGTTTTATTACTTACGTCTCGTGATAATGAATGGCTTGATATGATTGTATCACCATCTAATGAACGGCTACGCCTATTCTCTTCATCATTTGTACGGGAATCACATCGTGAATCGCTTTTCGATGAGTCCCTGTTGTTGCCTATGAAAAAATAAAGTAGAACTATACATCTCCATAAGCATACTGTTTAAGCCTGAAAACTAAGCCTTCGGCTCTACAAAATCATATTCCACAACAAATGACGGAAAAACTTTGATGATCGTACTAATATCACAACGACTCGCTTCGAACTCACTTCGCCGTGGGAATCGCTCCAAGCACTTCTTACAGGCTGACAGCCAATTATCACAACAGGATTATTGATGGGCATTTCAAGAATGGGCGATGGTATGCTTCTAGGCGATTTTGTTTTGTTTTGAATTAATTTATCCTTACATGTTGCGTATATTGGCTAAAAGAAGTTTTTTGATATGAAGAGTCTACATATAGCAGGAAAGAGGAAGTTCCAATGTTTTGTTTACTATCTTTTGGGCGGTGATACTTGCGAAAACGATCGCTAGGGTACTCGCGTCAATTGGCAGGCATTTTGTGTCACCGTCAGTTGTGAGCAGTGTTCCTACTCCCAAATTTTCCGCCGTATCAAATTTCTTCAAAAAGTGTATCAATATTGGTAAAAATGTATCAAAAAGTTCCCAAAAGTGTATTTGGGCCGAGGTATTAAAAATATACATACAAGTATAATATATAAAAAAAAGTCTAGCGCATCAGAACCGCTAGAAAATTTACTTTCGAAGAAATTGTCTTTGAGTGACAAAAAAATGTGGAAAGACGTAATACACTTTTTTGTAGAATCATATCAACCATTCCTTATCCAAACGAACAAAACTCAACTATAACACAAATCATGAAAATGTTCAGTGCTGGCGACACTTTCCCAACGAAACAGCAATAAGTTTACCACAACAAGCTCATACTTAAATCAAATTATCCTTTGAATTTCGCTCTCATCGGAGGATTTCATCGAAAGTTTCAGCGGTTAAACGTTGTTTCTGCCATCCGAAAAATGTTCAAAATTCGGATAATTTAAAAATTGGTTTCGTATTTTTATTGCAAATATTTTGCATATGAGTACGTAATTTGAAGCATCTGTTGGTGCAATATTTACGAAAATGGCTAGTGCTGGTAACCCTGTGTAAGCAGCAGAGCAAAATAGATACCAAATCTGCTTCACGTTAAGTTAAACCCAACCAGTAAATTTCGTTTCGATTGAATCACTGCGCTGGAAGTTATACGCGTGAAAAAAAATTTAGGGTTGCCACCCTCAAAACTTTTCAAATTTTCAAAGCGTTAATATTTGCTGTTAATTTTCGTTGCAAGATCATTCCCATTTACAAATCCAATGACATAATCGCTCAGTAAAGAAATTCCACAAAATTAAAAAATGGTCATAGCTGGCAGCTCTTTCATGATTTTTGAACGGAATTTCAACGAAATTCAGTTCACATTAAGTTCCATTTACTACATGAACTTCGTTTTGATTTCATGACTGGACCGGAAGTTACAGGGAAAAAAGCTTTATTTTTCTGAGCAAATTTGCAAGATTTAGGAGACAAAAATAACCATAGCTGACTCTCTGACAAAAATAACCATAGCAACTCAAATGTTGTCTAATGTAAGATCCAAGTACTGTGTGAATTTCGTTAAACTCTGATGGCTGAATCGGAAGTTATAGGCCAAAAATTGATTTTTTTCCTCAGTGATTTTTCAAGATGGTACCACTGCCACAGAGTTGCCCGCATTTCAAAATCACTTCTATCAGGCCTGGTCTTAGCTAATACCAACATGTCCTGTAAATTTCATTATGATCGGATAATCCGGTCGTCAGTTCTCGTGAACAGAACTTTCGAGTGCTGAAAATCGAGGTAATTTGGTGATGGGTTGCCGTTTTTGTGCAAATTCAATTTGGCATGATGGACAAAAGTCAAAATTTATCAATGATTTGAATTTTTTGTCAAAAATCAAAAAATTTTCAGGAGGGTCAATGATTTGAAGAATTTTTTTCAGGAGCTTGCCCAGCTACAGGGTTACCCGCACCATCTTTGAAATCCATGTGTGCTAAATCTTAGTCAACATCAATACGCTCTGCGAATTTCACGATGATCCAATGTTTTTGTCAGAAGTAATGACAAATCAAAATTTGAAAAAAAAATCCTTGCCTACTTTTAGACACGCTGCACCCACACACTGCTCAAAATTTCCAACTTTTTTACATAACACAAGCTAAGAACATAATAAGTTTTCATTCCCAAACATTTATTTTAACAAAAATTCACACTGCTTGGAATTATAAGAGTACCTTAAAATTACCTAAAACACTCGCCGCCTCCAAAAGGTTTAGAATATCTGAGTTCATGGACCTACCTATTATATACATCTACGTCCTCCAAAAATTTCAGCTTAATCGGATCGGCCACTCCAGAGATGATCTCCCTTAATAATTTTGGTGGTATATATATATATATATATATATATATATATATATATATATATATATATATATATATATATATATATATATATATATATATATATATATATATATATATATATATATATATATGTGTGTGTAAAGAAATATGAATTTTCGCCGAAACGAGTTCAATACTAATTGAAAATTAGTAAAAACTTAGCTACTTTATTTATTGAAAAATATATGTGTGTGTTGCAATTAATATTGAAGCCACACGAAGTAAAATTATTACAAAATGTGGATTCTTTGCAAATGCGCTAAAAATAAATTTTCCCGAAATTAATACGGAGCGCAGATTATTTTTCGGGAAAGTCGCTGTTTTAAATTTTCCAAAAAAAAATAATTCTTTTGTTTAAAAAAGGAAAAAGCTATCGGAATACTGATGATTTGATAAATATTATGAATAAAAGTATGTCATACAGTGGCAACCAATCATTGTTTGGTTTCTTGTTTGCCAAAATTCCTCTAATTTTCTTTGAACTCTAATCAATTATTTATTTACATTGCCATTCAAGTTTAATACAGAAAAACCTCGTTCTCAGATAAACTATAAGGTATTAAAGTCACCATGAACAAAGGCGGCAGATGACATTGATTGACCTAAATTGCTTTCAACCAAACTCGGTTTATGCCAAAACGCTTGAACATTCATTTTCTCGTTATTATTTAAATAGCTTGAAAATTTCAAATCTTCAAAGTCATCAAATATGAGATATCTTTCGTAGTTCGGAGTGTAAAGTAGATTGAAGTAGGCAGTTATGACTGCTAAAGGCAGGCGATTTGGTTGGCATACGGCAGCAAAATTAAGAAAATTGAATCTATTTACTGGATGACAAAATGTATCATTTTGCCCTAATTCAGTGAGCTGCCGTATCATTGTATCAAATATATAAGTTTTAAATAAAAATGAAATGTATCAAAAGTGGGAGTCCTGGTTGTGAGCGAGTTGGCTACATTGCAGCACAATGTTTTCTGTGTTCTTTGATTTGCAAGAAGTTAGTCAGCGATTCGGGACTAAACCACCACCTAGGAAAAGCATAAGCTTTTGTTTTGAGCAATTCCAACAAATTGGTTGTCTCTGCAAGCGAAAAAGCCTGGGCCGACCGCATGTGTCAGAGGATGACGTCAAACGAATTGAAGACAGTTCTGTTCATAGTTGAAGAAAGTCAACCGATAGAGCTTGTGGAAAAATAAGAATACCCCAACCACACAGTTGGTTGGGGTTTTCTTATTTCGAGACGGTGTTTGCCGAACAAGCCCTACCGCATACAACTTATGCAGGTTTTTCTTGAGAATGACAAAGAAAAGCGTATGAAATTTTGTGGTGATGAATAGTAATAGTCTTTGAATATCTTTCCCATAAGATATTCTGACAAGGTATTCGATTCAGGAATACTTTTAAATAATGTTTTCATTTTTGACGATCATATTAATGCCATCTTAGTAAAAGTTTCATCTGCTCTAGGATTTGTTAGGAGGCGATCTAAAGAGTTTCATGACATACATCTAACTAAGATACTATTTCGCGATTTAGTAAGACCGGCACTCGAGAATCCTTGAATAGTTTGGGCGCCTTATCAGCAGATTTTCGAATGATTTGACCGTATCGAATCTATTCAGGAAGGATTTCTACGGTTTTGTTTATGTGAATATGTTTGGTCAGATCCTCTACGCTTGCCTTATTAAGCTGCGTACACATGGGGTCAAGGCCAACGGCCAAGCCATTCCTTGGCCCGAATTTGCTTAGTGTGCACGAAGAGCCCACCTTGGCGTTGGTCTTGGTTGCCGTTCAAACAGAAGAGAAAATTTCAAAAACATCTTTGCTGCTAAGCTCGTCACGGGGAGTATTTCCTCTGAATACCTTTTAAGTCTATTTCAATATATTATCCGCCCTTTTTATCGGATTCATCCATAAAAAGAAATTTTAACCTTAACATAAATTCAAATTTAGCATATGTTAGCCATCTTTGATAAAAAGCTTGGCTAAACATAGTTCAATTTTATGGATTTGTGAAATGTTTTTCATCTTTTTCAATGTTAATGCTACTAGTCTGTATTAGAAAAATTTAATAAAAAAATAAACAAAAAACGATTAAGGATGATGTGTTTCTACCTCGTTTAATTTTTAGCGATGAAGCTATGTTCTATCTAAGTGGAATAGTGCATCGGCACAGTGCTCGCAAATGGGGTCTACAAAATCCTCGTACACATTGCAACATGCGAAAG
The DNA here is from genome assembly GCA_947369275.1 of Nemotelus nigrinus. Taxonomy (NCBI): domain Eukaryota; kingdom Metazoa; phylum Arthropoda; class Insecta; order Diptera; family Stratiomyidae; genus Nemotelus; species Nemotelus nigrinus. The sequence goes on from OX376374.1 coordinate 99,726,866, forward strand.
TCTCGGTGAAGCTTACCTTGTACTGTGTATTATCATTTACAATAGTCAACGGAGCATTTTTTTTATATTATTTTTCTGAGCTAATGCAATAGATATCTTGCATTTTTTCAGATTCACGTTTGGCGGTTTTATTTTAAATTTAAAATTACTATATATTTTATTTTCCGTATTTGGCTGATATCCTCGTCGGGCAGCTTTTGAAGTGCCGGGTTTGGTTCTGAAAAACAACATCCTCCTTAAGGGGTGAGTAGGGTTAATTCGTGTAAAAAAAGGCACATTTTTGTGATTTTTTTTAGATGAAGCAGTTAAAATCTATTTATTAAAACCAATGGTACATTATAGTATACCATTTGAAGAATATTTTGCGAAATTTTCATGAAAAATATTAAAAAATACGACAATGGCAGCAATTCTTCTGGAGCGTCTCGGAAAAAAGGTGAATTGCGGTGCCCATCATAACTCGATGCCGAATCATCTGAAATCCTAAAATCAAACGTATTTCGTTAGATAATCGCTTTCTCCAGGTAACGCGGGGAGGGTTTTTCGAAATTTAAATTTTTCACTTTTTGGGAGCACTTTGAACGAAAAAACGCGATTTTTTGCAAAAAAAAAATCGGTTAATTCGTTATTATAAAGTTACAAATATAAACAAATTCGAAAAAAACTCTCCGGCGTTACCTTGTAAATTATGTAGAAAAATAGTGTTCAAAATTTCAAAAGGATCAGTGCAGTAGTTTTGGAGTTATGATGGGCACCGACTTTGAAAACGTAAGTTGTGGGAAAAGCGCTTTAAAGTTTTGAACACTAAAAAATTTGGGATGAAACGTTCATAAGCAAGTTCTATCGGCTTACTTCACACTGAATCATCAGTGTCAGGTTCATAAAGGATGTATCTATCATCCACAATGTCTAGAGCATCTTGTTGCTCTTGTCTACGATGAATCCTGCCTTCTTTTGTTTGCTTCTTTTTTAGTCGGCCTTCTTTTTTAGTCGAATGAAAAATATATTTTTCCATCACATTTTATGCATTTAACTACTGTTGCAATTGTTGAAAAGACTAATACAAATTTTTTAGGTTGATATAATCTCGCACTAGTTGTTGCTCTATCAGATCTTGTAAATTTTTTCTGCATTTTAGCAATATTTAAGCACAAAACTGAACGAAAATGGAGCTAAAATGATGAGAAAATCGGAAAGTGCGTGTATTGCTCGATATAACGTTTACTGCCACACTAAATTATGTACTCTACATTGACTAAAGTTATAAATAATATAATATAAAGTTATTATTGACTTAAGTTAACACGTTTGTACTCTTTTTTAATTTCTATAAAGAAAGATAGGGGTAACTTTTAAGGTATTCTATAAAAATCGAACCAGCTGCCTGGTATCAATAGCGCGCTCGAATCAGGTTGGTATAAAAATCCGACAGGTATAAAAATAGTCATAGCTTCGTCAATTTTGCTCTGATCGACTTGAAATTTAGACACAACATTCTTGAGATATTAGTAATTTCTTTCAAAATAAAAAATAAAATCGAAAAAAAATAAATTTAAAAATCCTACTCACCCCTTAAGGAAAGATCACTTAGTGGTGTCCTTTGTGGCTGTGAAATGTTACGATAATACTCTTTTGATGAGGCTGGTATAAAAATAGTCATAGCTTCGTCAATTTTGCTCTGATCGACTTGAAATTTATACACAACATTCTTGAGATATTAGTAATTCCTTTCAAAATAAAAAATAAAATCGAAAAATAAATAAATTTAAAAACCCTACTCACCCCTTAATTAAAGATCACTTAGTGGTGTCTTTTGTGGCTGTGAAATGTTACGATAATACTCTTTTGATGAGGCTGGACCGTGACGGCTGCAATGTGGTTGCTTATGCAGCTGGCATAGCCTTTGCAGTGTCAGGAAAGTTTCCATTCTCGCCTTTTTCAGAGGTTGAATTACTCTTTCGATATATGTTAACGTTGGAGCCAGGATTGCGGCTTGAATATAAATGAGCCCTAGCAAAACGGAGCTTATATTGTTTACAAAGAAATACAAAGGTTCTCGATTACACCTGCCGAAATTGAACGGGGTTCAATTGAACTAAATCAGGAGGTCAAGTACTTGGGACTGATCATCGGTTCAAAGCTGCTTTGGTCCGAAAATATAATGGAAAGGGCACGAAAAGCCTCCGATGCTCTTTATTACTGCAGTAGAGCCATATGAACAAATTGACGTCTGCAGCCCCGTGTAGTTGATACTACTGTATGGTGTAACATTCTGGTGGTAGGCTCCTCGCAAGATGGTCTACCAACGCTTTCTTGAAAAAGTTTGTACGTTGGCGGCACTTTTGGTTTCGGATGCCCTCCAACACACCCCTATTAAGACACTTTTCATGATGCTTAATTAGTTACCAACCAGTTTATTTATCTTGCTGCTCGCCAATATTCCTGCTATGGGGTTGAATCGCAATTTTGCGTGGAACAGAACAGAATTTGGCCACGTTTGAGCGTATTCGATTTTAGGGCAATTGTGAGATCGATGACCTGGCGAGACTTGATAGCTCGCTACAGGAGGTGTGATACTCGAAACCGATATTATCGGCCATACTAGCCACTAAAACAGGCGCCCAGTAGTTCCGTGTTTAATTTTTGAAAATTCTAATCTTCCTACCAGGGCTGTCAAGGTGAGTTTTGTTCAGTCGAGAAGGGCGGATGAGAATCCAATTTTGTAAATAATAGAATATTTTACTGCTACAGGACTAGTCTCATATATGAGCTTAGTCACAGAAACTTTTAGTGGAAGAGTGTCAGCTATTAATGTTGGGGTAGAATGTATTTGACGACGAGTTTGCCGATGCAACGTTGAGCTGGCATCATGCAAAGACATGGTAGTTTGCAATAGCATGCCAGTACACAAAGACTGAATTACAGGCTGCAGGAGAATCAATAGTTGTTGCTGAATACCATTTGTTTGTTGCTGCACTTGCTTGCTATCCTGTGATGTAGATCGCAAAGATAAGCCAACAAAGATAAGTTGGATGGCAGACAGTAAAAGACTCAACAGCTGCTATGGTTATGGGAAATACTGAACTAGCTTTGCTGAGGCTGTTAGCTGTCCTGCCATTCGTTTTTTTTTTTTGGAATAATGCTAGATTCAATTTTATTTAATGCTAAATAATACCAGATCGTGTTAAATGTTAATGCTAAATAACGACTTCTTATTTGATTAAAATAAACATGATTCGATATGAAAACAATATATATATTTATATAATAAAAACAAATTAGAAGCTTAAAATTTACATCTCAAGATGATTTTATATCTATCACAGACATGTCAATTACATCTCAATCTTCTTCTCTTGTGTTAAGGTCATTTCTACCAATATTTTTCAAAACATCATTTGGAATCTCACAATCAAAACAGCAGCAATTATTTATTTTTAAGTGAAGAAAAAGTATTGGTGTCGGTTGACGAAGATTTTCTCCATCGTTATCTGTCCGATTGCTTGCATCTCAAGCCCGGACAAAACAATTGATTCACATTATTCAGGCAAAAATATATATTACTAGAATGCATATAATTTGGTAAACTTGAACTTGTAGATGGCCGAGTCGCTTGGTTTGATGGATCGAAAAACCTGAATTTACCATATTTAATGCAATGCAAAATTGCCTTGGTATAGGAATTTCTAACATTTCATTTCACTCAATATTTCGCTTTTCCTGTAAAGTTAATAGCACTTGTCACTAGCATTGGGATTTCCTGGGAACCGTAGATAAAGAATAGAAGATCGAGTATATATCCTTTGTTCGCTTGAAAGCACAAAGGCGTAGTACTAGTTCTAGTGTACTTTTGGCTACGATCGGACTGCAGCGAATTCATCGGCAGCGGGTGGGTTTGCAGCAGGGATTGATCGATCGACAAAGAGCTCGTTCGCTGGTTTTAGGTTTACAGTTGGCATTTTCATAATAATCTAGTCTTAAGCGCATATTTATTGAAATGAGGCGGCATTGCATTATGTTTTCAAATGTTAGGTCTGCTCGCATATACTATGAATTGCCATGAAGTTGTTTTTGCATGCTGTTTGACGGAACACTGAAAATGTCCCTTCTTTCGTGAAAGAATCTGAGCTAGTGCGACATCCTGAAAAGTGTTAAATGGTGTGGCGCGGATACATATTTTCAAATATGCGCGGCAGGGAAAATATTTTTCGCGCAATGTTATTATGAAAGTCGAATATTTTTATAGAGATACTTTATCACTGCTTAAGATGACTTTATAATCACTATCATTACTTCAAGATCAGACAACTGTCACTTCTGGTTGTCACTTTTAAGGAAATGCCATGAGAGCGTTTTTGTACTTTTCATGAATTTCCCCCACCACATAATTCAGAAAGTTTCAGTCCATGAACGCGACTGAAAGCACACGAACAGAGCTATTATTGAGTAAAAAATTATGTTCTGAGACATCAATTTAAATGCTTAAAATAATGCCAGATGCTACCTTCGAATTTCTAATGCCGTTTTGAACAAAATATTGCCAGATCTAGCATTCAAAATGCTAAAATGGCAGCACTGAAAACATATTCACGTTGCAGACCCAGATAAGCTTGTCATGGCTATAACGGAATCTTCCCAAACGTTCCATGTGATGAAATAGAAAGCCGTTTGATGATTGCTGTACGAATCAGGTCACCAGCCTACTAGTGGAACGAATATCTCGCATCCTGTTCGACAGAGAGGGAGAGAAATGATCGAAAACCGTTTTCTCAGAACGTAGCCGAGAACCATCAGAAACCCTGGAGTGTTTTTTGTATTTTTTGCAGAGCCAGAATACAATTGAGTCAGGTTTTAAAATTACATCAGAGAATTTGGCCAGTAGGTAAACGCATTTTGAATGAACAGTTAGCGCGTTCATTTAATAAAAGAAACAATTTTTCTTATCTAGACAGTAAAAGGTAGTACAAAGTGGCATATTAATAAAAATTAATAATGAGAATAGGATAACACATACGAAGGATTAAGAACGAAATTAATGATTAGTGACAACACTTAACTTTGATTACTTATCTGTGCGCGAGTTCTCACTACATAAACTTTATATGTGTGTTGCAGATTTGTTCCTTAATGTGATCTCTTTTCAGAAAATATATCGACGAAAAAAAATAATAATAATCGACGGAAAAGATCAAACTCACGAAATGAACACTAACATAACAAAACAAAGCAACGGCAATCACACAGACTTTCACGGTTATCAAATATAGTGATTTGAAGTTGATATTGATAACGAATGGACTAGCATAAACCGAAGACTTTACCAGACGTGCAGTGAATATGATCGAAGGCTTCGAAAGCTAACTGCTGCACTACGATTTTAATCATAAGTTCATAAAATTGAAGACATAGCCGCTTAAAATGTCCATACATTTTACCAGAAACAGTAATTTTGCCTGACTCGAACTCAACCAGACCTACAACAAACATGTGTGAATGGGTTATAAACTTGCGATAAAAATTATCATGAATAATAGCGAATACATATGCACATTCATTCTATGAACAGAGCGAATAAAATCTCAGAGTTTTCTTCCGTCTTAGCCGGAGGTCCAGCCTCAACACTAATTATAGAATTTAGAACTAATTTCTACATAGTCTAATGTACAGGTCGATTAGAGTAGACATTTTTCCGAAGAAACAAAAATTACTCAAATCGACAGAAATGTCTGAAATTGGTACATACGAGTAAACGCTAGGAAATGAATATGGAGCAAATAATTTAATTGACTCAGTGGTGAAATGTTGAGTTCATGAGGCATTTAATGGATAGCTTACTTTTAATTTTAAACTTCGTATTTGAAAACACATAATTGATTTCCATAGTGAAATTCGGTTATTAACGGATCAAGTGAGTAAAATATCTCTCGTTTTACTACAAAAGAAAAAATTGGAGGTTCAGGCCAAATCCTTCCCCAATTCAGTTCAGCGTTGAACTAATTTACATATCCGGTATCACGGGAAGTTTTGTTTTTTAACTAAGCTGGCGTCGATGAGCTCGGTTGAAGTTAGCAAAAAGGTAGAGGCCTTGCAAAGGACACATGTGTCTGACCTCGAAGATATTTTTAAAAATTAGTGTCACCATTTTCGAGCTTCAACAAATACTATTTTACATGTACTATTAACTATTTTACATGTACGTTAAAGGCGGCAATTTTTTCTAACCGGCGCCTTTCATTTGATTTTCGGGTACTGTTTAGGTTCTTTCAGGTCATTTTATGTACTTTTTAGGTTCTTTATAAGTCCTTTCGGTATTTTATAGATTTTTTTAGGTACTTTAATCCGCCCCTGTGTACATTACCAGGAATCTATCAAATGGTGTACATACGTTTTTGCAAACACTATTCGTTCACATTTTACAAACGATAAAATGTATAGTACCTTTTTTCTAGTCAGAAATTTCATTGAATCATTCATTTTAGAATATCATTGTAGAAATGAGTACACACGTGATGCGTTTTAAATGCTAACCCAAAAAAATTATTTTTGACTTTACCGTTTGTATGTTTTTCTTATTTTTCGAGAATAAAAGAAACTTTGTAATAAAATCGATTGAAAACACCTGTTAAGAGAAGAGTGAGAGTGAGATCAGCAGATCAGCTCGGACAACGCGAACACGGCAGATCAATTTAGAATCGCAACATAAAAATAGTCCCAGAATAAGAAAGAAAGACAGAGGAGGGATGGGATCACGGCCGTTTGAAACTAGAAGGAAACTTTCAACGTAATAGGAACCCGTTAAATTTATTGACACGTATACGAGCAACGTATGGGTGATCTTCAGCTAATGGTTAATTATAAACTTGATGAAAACATATCAATTGTGAATCTCTTTGAAATCGGTCGATTATGTAAGATTGATTCGGGTTGTTTTTTATGCGCTATTTACTTTTCGATGTAAGGTAATAGACCTAGTTTACAGTGTGCCTGTTTGTTGAATTTTCTTCTGTTTATCGGATGAGTAATGTCAAAGTTGTTTTGATATTGTGCTTAGTGTGTCAGGTGTGGAATTGGGGTGGAATAATAATTTCTTGTAATTTATAGCCAGGGTGCTGATTCGTTTCTGTTTTTGATATACGAGTGGTGATGTTTGCTTAAGTCATATAAAATCATTGCACGGAAGTGACCAATTCACAAACTTTAATAAGAAAACATTCATCAAGGTTAGCTCTGCGCCGATCAAGTCGAGGAATATTAAGGATTGATAAAACGTTCACTGTCAAGACAATACGGTAAATAAGGTAGCGCGTGAATCTTCTCTGGGCAGATTCAACCGCCTCAGACAAATAATAGAAATGAGGACCCTACACCACGGAGCAATACTCTGGGATAGAGCGAACAATGGGAAGAAAAAGACACACACCAGAGGAAATGTTAACGTATTACGCCAAACACGAACAACAAAATAATAACAGTCACATCGAGAAAAAAGACGATTTGAGTCGTTTTGAAGAGCAAGATAATCAGAAAGAGCATTGATAACACGAAGGATTTTCAAGTCATCAACGTATATTAGAAAAGGTGAAGCAAACACACTATGATTGTTTTTGACGAAGAGATTAGAGTGCAAATGTTTAGGGGAAGATTCTTGAGCTAAGGAAGGAAAAAAAGAAGACGATGTGGAACAACGGAAGCAGACATAGCAAGTACGATTAAATACAAACGACTTTACTGCTGAAACACAATAGGTCTGTTCCCGTACCACGATTAATTGCGATTAATCGCGATTAATTGCAATGAAGCTGTTTCCGTACTCCGTTTTACTGAAAACTGAAAATTTCCCCTCTTTCAGTAATTTCAGTAGGGTCTGAGCTACTGAAAAATACTGAAAAGTGTCAAACGGAGTAAATATTTTCAAATGTGCGCGGCAAGCAACATATTTTTTGCGTAATGATGCTATGAAGGTCAAATATTTTTGTGGCGATAATTTATTACCGCTTAGGATGACTTTATAATCACTATTGTTCTCCCAAAAACTGACACTTTCGGTTGTCAATTTTCAGGAAATACAATGAGAGCGTTCCCGTACTTTTCATGAAACTCCCCACCACATGATTCAGGAAAATTCAGTAAAATTCAGTTACTGAAAGTACTGGAACAGACCTAATGTGCAGTTGTGGCCTGCTGCGGACGCTGTCATCTACGCTGCTGTCAGTGCTGCAGCCAGGCACTGCAGCTAATTTCAAACACAATGATGAACCTTGCATTCGTAGCTGATAACCATCAAAGCTTGATTGCCTTTAAATGTTTCGTTGATTAAAGAAACTAAAACACGAATTTAAAAGCTTTAATCGTTTCTTTACACTGTTTGCTCCATTTCCGCCAGTAGTTCTCCAAAATTCCACAACCACAACATGTAATATACGACTTGTCAAATTTGTAGCCAGGCAAAAAGTAGAATGTTGGTCAACTTCGACCACGGCCACGGCGTCGTGGGCTAAGCATTGTAACTGGTTCAATACAATCCTGTGCTTTTAGCTTTTTGACAGCCCCTGGCTACGCTGCGGGCAACGGCTACAGCTGCAGTTATCTACAAGATTAGGGGCTCAGATATGCCATAATGCTTTAATTTACGTAGGAGGAGCTCATGATTGACTGGGTCAAAGGTTTTAGAGAAGTTTTGGTTAATAACATCTACTTAATTGTGGCTACCTAAAGCAAAAGCAACTAGATGAGAAAATTCAGCTAGCTTAGTGGCATTTAATTGGCAAAGAGGATCAAAGAGCCAGCCAGAGGAGGGTATAATGAAGTTCGTGGTAAAAGCAGCGACCAGCGTGTTCACGAAAACAACTGACCGGAACTGAAAAGTAAATTGAAACGCTTACTCTCTCAAAGTCAGTTTTGCAGCTGTTACCGCTACTGTTAGGAAAAAATTGAATTGAATAAGAGAGCACGAGGAGAGATAAGATGACAACCAAATATGCATCACTAGAAGATTCCACACAAAGAGAAGCAAATGAACAGAATGCAAGCTAAAACCACCACAGGTGACAATGGAAGTAAAAGGTTACAACAAGATAAGTCGGTAATTCACAGAAAAAGATTTTAAAAGTTAGAAAAGGACGGTTACATGGCGCATAAAAACGCAACAAAAACACAGAATTTGTCATAGAAGTAGATAAAACAAGTATTATATTCACCGGGAAGAGATGAAGAAAGATCGGTGCAAAGTTTAGTTTGAGGGCAGTTTAAATGCCTTTATATTTACCAGAAGCTTGTACATTTAGATTTCAAAATTTAGGATACTTTCAGTACGCCAGGTTTAAGAAAGGCATATTAAATTATCCTTTTCGGTAAAATAATCAATTTCAACTTTTTCAAACTTGGTTTTCATGCCACGAACATTTTGAAAATACCAACTAACCAGAATTAGAGATTAAATGCGTTTTTTTCCGGTAGATACTGGAACGAACATTTTTAACGGGTTTTAAAAAGTTTCAGGCGGCCAACATTTTGGTCAACAACGATTTTAAGGTTAGATGGTAAAATTAATTTGAAAGAAGCGACATATCTCCAGCTTAATTCACACAATTAGAAATCTGAAGTGTATAGCCTGATTTCTTTTATGGTGAAAAAGAATGAAAAGATTAAATGCACTTTGAATAAATTTATTAATTAAACACCATTGTATTTACCCATTTTGTTCGCAAGTTGACACGAGAGTGAGTTACTTTTAACAGAATTCAAATTGTACTTACTTTATGTTTGTACGAACTTGATTGAAAACAAGTTTCTACATTTAAATTGAAAGGAGTTAGATAACAACTACATTTTAATTGTTTCTTCTCATTAACTCAATTTTCATATTCTAGAATCAATGGCTTTCAATCTTAAATTTCATTGCAACTTTTTTCAAAGCGGCCGGGGCACCCGAAGATTTTTCACATACAAATCTACCATTGATACGAAAATTTGCAGTGACCAACACCATACGCAATGAAACAATCCGATCAACAGACACGCTACCTTAAGGTTATATTTCATTCTTTTAAGTTTACTGGTGCGTCCTCTTCACACGGTATTAGATTTTCCTCTACTATGCTTCACTGTCCTGCCAATGGGATAGTTAACTAACTCATTTACCTTCATAAGCATTATTCAACACATTAAATAAATATTTTTGGTTTCAAAGTAAACAAATTCACTTTCAACATAGATCTGAATATACTATCATATAAAAACGTTTTCGCACACATATCAAATCATACTCTACTGCGCTAACGCTACTAAGATAATTACATTTTCATAACAAAAAGTATTGTTTACTTTTTTAACAACATTACCCTCTTCATTCACGCTAAAGAAAGTATTCTTTTCTGATCGTATCGACAGGAAATTGTAAAACTAATTTTCAATTCCCAAATATTTCAGTCAAAAATGTATTCACACAGCAGTACCAACTTTAAAGGAAGCAATAATAATCAAAAGGAATCCTAAATGTCCCAATTATGTAGTTCACCATTACCTGAAGACAAAAATGAATTTGAATATCCATTTTATATTTTCACATGTCGCAAGTATGCTGTGGCGGAAGTGTGGCCATTGTCGCGTCAGCGACACACTTTTGTCGTAGCAAGCTTGAACTTTATTGGAAGCTGCATGCAAGCGTACTCCAGGAACAAAATGTCTAGTAGGCGTCTCTGAAGAAGCATTGACTTAGTAGACAGCCGGCCCTAATAAACTTCCACGACAAACACAACGTCCATCAATGAGGTCCTGACTGCCATCAAAGGCGCAGTAAATGCAGCAAACGAAAAGGTTGCGACAGAAACTAATTGTTCGACGATAAGTGTTAAGCTGCGTTGGAAGAAAAGAATGCAGCCTACAAAGTACACATAGAACAACTGACGGCAGCCAAAAAGAAATAATACCATTATTATACACAAGAAACAACAATATTCGGACAATATGTTAAATAGCATGAATAACAACTTTATGGCTGAAAACACTCGGCAAGTGTATGAAATAGTAAGGCAACGACAACACAACACCCCCTCGCGCCTTCTCACAAAATTATGTAAAGTTCGACAAGCCAAAGGCCGCTTGAATTCTATCGATGCTATCGCTGTGGCGCTCTTGAAGGCAAGCGGGATTAGCACTTTAAGCAAGCAAGAAACGGTGCCTGTTGCAACGCTAAACGTCTAATATGTCCCACTTACAATAAAGAACATAAACTTCGGTGTATAAATTACAGTGGCAGCCCACCACTATCTGCGTTGACTAAAATATTAAAATGCAAGATATCTCATCATGCTGAGACTATCCTCGACAAGCATCAAGGCAGATTGAGACGTGGAAGATATAGAATGGACCAAATATTTATGGGCAAACAAATTTTGGGAAAATTTTGGGAATTCAACGAAAACATTCACCAGATTTTCATCAGCTTTAAACAAGCCTATGATAGCATGGAACTAATCACATTACACAACATTATGCTGGTGCGATTAGTGAAAATAGCTATGAAAGATTCTACATTACATTGTTAACTTACTCGAATTTTACAAATAAATGGTTGGAATAGGTAAATGGGCCATGTTTTGTTTTCTTTAATTTAGCACTCTTGAGTATATCGCCTGAAAAACCTTATTTGGCACTTAGAGAACTCTACTATTTAAAACGACGCTGATGATATCATAGATCACAAAGTCAACTAAATTGAAAGAAAAATTTAACTAGCTTATCTTTTCAGTATTTCTCACTCTGAAATGTCGACATGGACACAGGAAAACGAACCTTAGCTTCTTCCAAAGAATCATCAGACCTGTGTTGTGCTACATAGCTGAAATTTGAACTTTGACGCAGGTGCTTGAAAAAGCAGCAAGCACATTTGAAAGGAGGGCATTGCTTAGATTCTCGGTCCAGTACAGGAAGAAGATGAATGGCCAAAACTGCTGGCTCAAACGACAGCGGAGCCACATGAGAAGGGGTTTGACACCTGTTTGAGGGTAACATCTGAGGAGGAATGCGATGTGGAATCCCTCTATGCAGATGGGGTTAGCGTCAGGACTACCCCCGAGTTGGGTGGCTTCCTGGACCTCATAACTCTGGAAGCAGATGAAGGGGCTGGGGCGATATCTATGTCCGAGAGGCAGGACCTCGATCCAACCTTTGTTGACAGTAAATGATGGTGAAGGTACTGCATATTAACCTTCACCATTCCAAAGCAGCATCAACTGCCCTGCTATTCCGACTGCCTAGGACAAAGGAGTTGCCAACAACCGGGTTTGCGGGTTACGTACCAATGAATACAGACTGTGGTACCCGACGGCTTACATAAGCCACGTGTCTGTATTCTTGTCAAGAAAACCATAAACGTCCTTGTACTACACAATTTCAGTGACAATGATAACATGGCGGTTGCAGTGGAAATCGATCAAAGATCATGCTGGTTTGTTTCTTGCTACATGGCACATGATCCTCCCTGCGAATTGTCAAGGGTGTTGTGGCTGAAGCCGAAAATTGGTGTGCCTCTTGTTCTGGGAGCTGACTCTAACGCTCATAATGAGGTATGGGGTAGCTCCAACACAAATAACCGAGGTGAAGAGCTTTTTGATGTTGTTGCCTCACTGGAAACTGTTCCTAAGAGCATTGACTGCTACCATGAATTGGATCAGGCGGTTAACACTCTTACTAGTTCTCTCAGCTTCACTTCTAGGGAAGCCACCTACAGTCAGGGGAACCCTAAGCACCCCTGGTGGAATATGGAGATCAGCACCCTGCGGAGAAAATGTAAGAGGGAGTTCAATTTCGCGAAAATATCTAATGAATGAGCGTTCTATAAAGCGAAGCTTAAGGCTTTTATGTATGCCGTACGTAAGGCAAAGAGCTCCTCATGGAGTTCTTTCTTTGGAAATGTAGAGAGTCTCAGCGAGACCAATCGCCTTCGTAACGTCTTAAGCACGACACCGAAGGTTATGTGCTGCATCATGAACCCTGAGGGCATTTGGACTAGTTCAAGCGCAGATACTCTAAACGTTATTATGGGCGCACATTTTCCGAGGAATTATTGCCCTCTAGAAGCGGTGCACCAAACGGAGCAAGCTTACACTTCAACGCTGCCGTTCAGAATATCAAATTCTCAACTGAGGTGGGCTATTAATTCTTTTGAGCCGTATAAATCCCCGGGCCCTGATGGCGCCCTTGCGGCTGACATCCAGCAGTCCATGGAAGTATCGCTACCATGGCTAATAACGCTTGCCTACGCTTCTCGTATGTTCCCACTGACTGGCGGGAAAAAAGAGTGGTGTTTATCACTAAAGCAGGAAAAGTTTCGCATGTTAAGTCGAAGGACTATCTTTCAATAAGTCTTAACTCTATCCTGCTTAAGATTTTGGAAAGGATCATTGATTACCAAATTTAAAAGATCAATCGAGCCTATGTTGATCTCACAGTCACAGCACGCTTACACCAGATATTAGTCTGTTAAGACGTCCTCATTGAGCAAGTTGAGAAATCTCTTGCTCTTAAGGAATATACGCTTGCCACCTTCTTCCAGATTGAGGGGGCCTTCAATAACGCAAAGTATAAAGCAATTGTTCAGGCACTCTCGGTGCTGCATATGGATGAGCTGCTGATTACTTCTATTGTGCAGCTTCTCAAAAGTAGAGTGATAATATCTTCCCTGGGGAATGCCAGCGTAAGACGAGGAGTCACTACGGGCACACTTCAGATTGGAGTCCTCTCTCCCCTGCTGTGGAACATCACAGTGAATACTCTCCTAATGAGGCTGGACCATGCCGGCTGCAAAGTGATTGCTTATGTGGACGACATAGCCGTGGTAGTGTCGGGAAAGTATTTATCTACTTTATTGGAGAGGTTAAATTACTCTCTTTACATACTTTCACGTTGGAGTCGTAAGTGCGGCTTGAATGTGAATCCTAGCAAAACGAAGCTAGTACTGTTTTCAAGGAAGTACAAAGTTCCCTCTTTTGAGTTACCCAAATTAAATGGGGTCTCCATTGAACTTAGAGCTTATCCTTGACTCGAAGTTACTATGGACCTACAATGTGGCAGAAATAGCACGGAAGGTTTTCAATGCACTTTACTGCTGTAAAAGAGCCACAGTGACGAATTGAGGATAACAGCCTCGTACTGTTTCTTGTTTTTATACTGCTTTGGTTGAGCCAATTCTATTGTTTGGGGTGGCGTTCTAGTGGCAGGCAGTTATTAAGGCTACCTGCAATCGGCAGCTTGAAAAAGTGCGGAGGATGGCTGCACTACTGGTAGCTGGAGGGCTCCGCTCCGCTCTACCCCTACTAAGGCACTTTTAGTGTTGCCTTTTGTTGCACTTTTAGTTTGCCTTTTTTGTTGTTACCTTTTTAAAACCAATACATTCTGCGAGTTCTAATTGGATTTGGTCGTGAAGAGAAACTTTAGATGCTAAATAATAGGCAATTTGGCGTAGGGTTATCATTTTTATGCGTGGAGAAATTTTCAAAATTTTCAATTGAATGTGTAGATAAATCATGAAACTTAGCATTCGCTGGCAGCTTTTTCTAAAATGCAAAAGTTTTTTAACAAGATAATTGATTTGAAGGTTTTCTGTTTAGGTGTCTGACATAGCTACAGGGTATCTCGCACATCAACCAAAACCAACACAAGCGTATTGTTTCTGCTTTTTAATGTATATAGTAAATTTCACGATGATCTGAAAACTCTATCGGAAGCTGTCTCAAATTGAAAGTTGCCTAGTTTGAGGCATTTGACGCAAGTAGGGGGTTAAACATTTCCAAAAGGTGTAGAAGAATTTGCTGAGACGTTGGAAACAGGTGAGGTATGAAAATACAAATTTAAACCAGGTATCCTGATTTTCCAATTATCTTCAATACAGACCATAAAAAGGACTGCCAATACCTTAGCTTTTTTATAGGCCATAATTGTACCATCGCTATTTGCTCCAACTTCACTTAATTCCAATGAACCAAATCAGCATTTATATTTCAATCTTTCCAAACTACTCAAATGCGTTTAAGAATACATTTCGCGTTGGAATTGGGTCATGTACAACGATTTCTCTATGGTTCCTACGTTTGCGCCCTCACGGGATCATGACATTTATCTCCAAACATATTTTTCACATCTCTATATTTATTCCCACAAACTTTCTCATACAAACAACAGATAAACAAATTCAAGACAGGATACTACCCATCTAATGCAGGAAACTATTCACCAAGGCATTTTTTTACTCAATTTGACGACTTTCTCGCAAAATGTTTATTCGAATCGAAGAGGAATTTATGAGCTGAATTTCCTCGAAGTATTACTACGTATGTACGATCCTAGGATAGTAGTGATGTTATTGAATGAAGACGAAATCGAATCAGACATACGCGCGTAGCGTACTTCGTTCCTGCAAATATTCTGTTGGGAAGAAACCGTATTCGAATTGCGCGAGTCGCCTCGAAAGTGTAAAATAATAAACATGAATAATTACGACAAACACAAATTTTCATTATTATGTTTTTCGAAGAATCTAGGAAGATACGAATCCGGAATGCAGGGTGGTTTTTAGTGATTCAATAGATATTTAATGTTGTTTGTTTGTTGCATGGAGATTCGTTCGACAAGATAAAATACGAACCAGTGAAAGAATACTGTTGGGAAATTAATCATATCTTCTTATTTCGTAAACAAGTCAGGACTATAATGGTCATTTACTGGTTATTTTAAATTTCATTCTGAAATCATTTTAACATTTAATCACTATACAAATCAGCTCAGATCTATTTTCCCGAGCTAAATGGAATAAAAAAACTACATTCTTCCATATAATTCATTTATTTATGAACTTTGTTTTTGTTTACTGAGTTCTCTGTGGTATTATTCAGGCGGCGGACTATGTCGACACGAACAGAGTTGTTTATGAACTGAATATTTTGTGATTTAAAAAAAGTGTTTATTTATAGGAAAATATGAAGTTGCCCTAGCGCAAGTGTTGTCACAAAAACAAGCTTTGCACTTATTAGTAGATTCAAATTAATCAAAGATTATTTGAAATCCATTCATTCATTTATAGCTTACGATTTTTTAAAAATTAGATTTAACATTTATTGCATTTGGAAGATACAGATTTATGGCTGTGATTGAGTTCGGTCTTTTAATACCATCAGATCGTTCACGTTTTCTAAGACTGCTTGATTGATGGTATGCTTCTTTAGTTTTCCGGTTTGATATTTTCCCTGTCACTCTCCTTTATTTTCTTCATTTTTCATAGAATAGAACATTCCATTGTTAACGTCATTAATGGGTGATAAACAAATTTTATTAGAGTGTTTATATTCCAACCAACTTGTGTGTAATTATCTAAATATATTCTTACCAATTTTATGTTCTTCTCCTCTAATATCTTGTATTGAAGTAAATAATTCAAGGAATTTCAGTAATTACGATTTTAATATTGTCTGAGATCGAATAAGAAATTTAGTACTGAAAATGAAAGTGTGCCAAGTTTATGGCTTTGACTCTCATATAGAACTTATAGATCAATAAACACTTTTAAAAGTAGCAGTTTGTACCTTGACCTGATTTAATATTTTCATTCACATTCAACACAAAATTTACAGTGATATAAAAATTTTAGAAAAAAAAAACATTTTTCATATGAACCTCGTCTACAAAATACGATGTTGATTTTTGTTAATTTCCGATCTGATGTAGAAATTCAAACATAATCGATTTTTTTATGGTTTTCTTTTCATACATCTTTTGCTTTTTGACTTCTAACAAATCATATTCATCATATCAAAGACAAATCTATCGCCGTTTCCTTTCAAAAACTAGTCGATTCTTTGATCGTATTAAAATTCATAGTCAGTGACGAGCTAAAAGTACATCTAGCATTATCAACTGCAAACGGTTTGATCTTAGGTCCTTCAATCATCAATTTCTTTAATGTCACGGTCAAGCAAGCTAGTGCTGCTTTTTCAATGCTTTTCTTGACAGGCGACTGTACTAGATTATGTACGTGGCTCATTTTTCTTTTCTTATTCTAGTGCGATACATCAGAGAATTCTACTTAGTGACGTTTGCATTCAACCAAAACAAATTGTTTCTGCACATCAAAGAGATTGCTTATGTAAACTTTAGCTAAAGATACAGACTCAGAATACACACGAATAGTATCTAGATGCAATGAAATGTGACTGGATTACTTTAGGGTGTTCTCAGTAATTATTGTTTTCGCTACTTACTTTTGAAATTCATGATTTTTCGAAGTATTATGATTGATTATTATGGGTGTTAAGAGAATGTAAGAAGAGTGGATAGTCTGCAAGAACGGATAGCTTCATACGCTAAAGATTTTATTGGATAATATCAATATGGTTTCATCCCAGGTAAATCAACAATTGATCAGACATTTACCCTTAGGGAGTTAATGGAAAAATAGTCTGGTATTCAATTTTCTATTGTAACCTCTATTCACAGCCTTTAACGTTGCCTATGACTTCATAGCCAGAGAAGAAATGTATAAAACCATGAGAGAGCTCAGCATCCAAAACAAACTGACATTGACCAGTGTAACAAGCCAAGTAAAAATGGACCGTTCAACATCTTTAATGGGCTCAAATAAGGCCTGTTTCCGCTTCAACTTGGCGTTGGAGAAAGCAATTCAAAACTCTGGCACGTCACGAGAGGAACTGTCGTCAAAAAGTCTAGCCAGATATCATTAAAATATCTGAACTAGCTGTACGGGAATTCTCCATTCAGATCGAGCAAGCGTCACGAAAACTAGGATTGCAGATAAATGAAAGGAAGACGAATTTCATGGTGGCAGTATCTCCATGAAGAACATCTAGAGTTGGTTAAACCATCAAGGTAGTGGAACATGAATTTGAAGTAGTGCAATCCTTCAAGTACCTTGGGTCAATCGTAGCAGTCAATAACAATATAGGGAAAGAAATATGTGGACAGCTGCTAAACAAAAACCCCTACTACAGTCTGTCAAGGTTCTTAAAATCCCGAAATCTCACGTGAACATCAAAGCTTCTGCTGTATAAGACCATGATCTTGCCAGTACTCACGTTTGGGTCCGAGGCTTGGGCGCTCAAAAGGCACTCTGACCTCTTAGCCGTGTTCGAGAGGAGAGTTTTGCGGAGGATCGTTGCCCCCTTACTTGAAGAGTCGATTCCGGAGACGCTACAGTGACGAGTTGTACGCTAACTACCTAGAAGCAGGTATAATTTTAAAGATCAAGCTCGGTAGACTCTGGTGGGTGGGACACCTAGCTTGTATAAGCAAAGAGGAACTTGCGCGGATAATTCTTTGTGGAAAACTTTTTGTTAGACGGCATCGTGGAAGGCCTTATTTGCGCTGGAGGGATAGCTTTGACAAGGACGTTTGAAGCTTAAGGGTACCTAATTGGATAGCATCGGCTCGCGATCGGAACAGATGGAAAAGTTTATTGAAAGACGCCTGGACCGGACCCCGGTTGTAGCGCCGATGATGATGTGAATAGTTCAGTATTTATTTTTAAGTATTTTTCCCCACAAATTTTCCTTTTCATGGGGATTTGTTTGGTTTATATACTTGTTTGGTTTATTTGATAAGTTACATTAGCTTCACTTCAGTAATTTACGAACGCACAAGCGTGGTGAAAAGCTATACTTCTGAGACAAGACATTTAAGTATCCTAAGATAGTGAAAATTGTTCTGTACCACTTCACACATCAATTTCCCTACAAATGACCAGTCACGAATGGAATGCAAAGCAAAACTATACACACAAAAATATTGAAAGAAAGTGAATATTTGCGAGTAATTGGTTGATTGAAGATAGCTTCTAAAGACTGAGGATATCAAGTTGCAATCGCAATCACTCCTTCCCATCCATCGAAATCGAAATTTGAAAGATGATCTAAATCGTTGCACTTGTCTCGCTGAAAACTCATATTTCGTTATACATATATATATATATATATATATATATATATATATATATATATATATATATATATATATATATATATATATATATATATATATAAACTCATATTTCGTTATATATATATATATATATATATATATATATATATATATATATATATACATATATATATATATATATATATATATATATATATATATATATATACATATATATATATATATATATATATATATATATATATATATATATATATATATATATATATATATATAGGGGAGAGTCCCCCAAGGTGGACACCAATCTTTTAAACAATCGTAGAATCTAAACAATATTGTAAATCTTGTAAATCTTGTACAATGATACATTTACTGAAACCTTATTTCATGAGCTAACTATCCATGAAATACAATTTGAATATCATCAATGTAACTAAAATTTTAGTTCGTTTTAAAAATAATCCAAAATTTCGACTTTAAAAAAAGGTCCCCCAAGGTGGACACCTTTGAGAAATTCACTGCAAAAGTTGGAAAAATTCAAATTTTGATCATTTTATTCAATTTTCAATGTTCTTCATTTGAAATTACATAGAATGCTTATGAAAAAGAAATTTATTATAAAAAAAACGAACAGCAAGCGTACAATAGTCAGAAAATAAGAGTTAAGTCTGAATCAGCAGAGTAACACTGAGGACAAGTGTACCAATTTCATGAAAATCTGGTAACTCAATCAGAATTCATAGGGCAAAAAGCAGTTTTTTTCTTTGTAATTTTTCAAGCTGGCACCACTGGCACAGAGTTGCCCACAGTTCAAAATCGCTTCTATCAGACCTGGTCCTACTTAAGTCCAATGTATTCTGTGAATTTCAACTGCATCTGATTATTTGTTCGTGAGTTCCCGTGAACAGAAGTTTTTGATGTTAAAAATATAGGTAAATTGGGAAAGGGCTACCGTTCTTGTCCGACATGAAATTTCCAAAGTTTTACTTTGACTGCGTAGACAAAGCATGACATTTGTGTTTAAGTTAGTTTTAGTTGTAAGAAACGGAAATTTTTTAGAAGATTCGATGGTTTGAATGTTTTCACTTTCAGTGCCTGCTGTAGCTACAGGGTTGCCAGCTCGTTCATAAAAACTATGCAAGTGTGCAACTTAACAACATTAATATGTCCTGCAAGTTTCATAATAATTTGATAATATAGTAAAAAGTAATCGCAATTCAAAAATTTTCAAATTTTGCCAACCTCATTTTAGGCGCCTAGTGCACACATAGGGTTTAAAATTTCAAAAACATTATCATATTCACATTTAAAACACGGTCAGAATTCATTATATAAACTTTATTGTTGGAAAAATTATTTTTTGACAGATTAATAGGTATATTTAAAATATCACCAAAATGGCCAGCGGCGCCAAAGGGTTAAAGATTATTAACTTTTTATGAGACTTGGCACTATTCTGCATATACACCAATGTATCCTGAAAATTTCAATTCAATCGGATGGCGCGTTCCTGAGATTTTTTCACTGAAATTTTTTGATGATATATATGTATATATATATATATATATATATATATATATATATATATATATATATATATATATAAATATATATATATACTATATATATATACAATATATATATATATATATGTATGTATATATATATATATATATATATATATATATATATATATATATATATATATATATATATATATATATATATATATATATATAAATAATATGAATTTTAATACTAATGTTCTTCGAACATTAGTAAAAAGTGAAACATTGCAAACAGGCAGCTTAATATCGTATACGTGTTAATAATTTATCAAAACTAACGCGTTTCTTTCTCCGTATTAATTGAAATCATCTATCATATCATATTGTATGCTGTTCTATAAATACACAAATATTTTGAGTTAGAAATAGACCCAGGTTGACAATATTTCATTCTCATCATATCGGTATTTTTCTCGAGATCATTGACCATCTATCATTGCGTTTATGTGTACGTTCGCTAAAGAATTCGCAATTAAAATTAATGGTCTGAGACTGAACAGCTTACTAAATATCATATCATGAAAATTTAGAGCAGACATGCTATCATCTCGCGGATATATAGGCAGTAATTAACAATCTATAAATATTGTAAGGAATTACAAGCATGTGCTGTGATGGTAGACATTTGGTTAGAAAATCATCACTTACCGCAAGCAAGGAGCCGAAAATATTTAAGGGCCTGACACATCGCATCTGTTTGTACGTTGCTTGTAGATGACGTGCACCACTATATCCAGGAATAGATCACCTCTAAGCCATTTGCCCAAATTAACGATTGAGCTGGATTCTGGAGTAGCTGATGCTGTTGGTCTGATTTGTATACATCAAACGGTGATGTCATAACATTTACAGATAAAATAACTCTTGTCTAGGCGATTTTTGTACGGAAATAGTTCGCTCACCAGCAAGGACGGAAGAAAGTTTATATTACGCTTAGCGATTTCAATCATGATTTCTCATGTCTTAATAATGCGTATCATTGACCAGCTAGATTGGCAGAACGAATGTAAAAAGTTTCTTCCAGTTGCAATGCTAATAAATCAATTTTTAGAATTGATCAATACATTTACGATCTTGCATTTCTCGCCTGATGCCACTAAATTCGTTCTCCTTCTTCAAACAGCCTTCAAGTAATTCATTACTACTACATCCTTTTGGCATCCGATCGTCAAATGTTGGTAATGAAAGCGTTTGGTCCGTCATGCATTCAGTTTGCCACGAAACATTCGAATCCGCATCATGCATGATTTCGTGAACGAAATGAAGGAAAATTTTATGTTTGATAAAATTGCATATAAAATTACCCCAAACAGAATGCAATATGCATGCAATTGCCATAGTCTAAAATTAGACGATAATTTTAGACGGATTTTGTTGAACATAGAAAATTTTAAGCGCGGAGAAAAAACTGCATACTATATGTTCGACGCCAGGATGAAAATAACTAGAAATATGTGCAAGCACATTTTATGATTGAGATTTAAGTTTAAATTTCCAATCAAGTATGAAATTATAGTTTCCAGCACGTTCATCAAAATCGAATGCTCAATGAACCGTGTATTCTTTGAAAGTATGCTGATTTGGAATGATGTTGAAAATGTTGTGCTATTTCTGGAGCAGAAGCAATTTTTCGTTAAGTAAACGAAGTATGTACTATTTATTAGTTTATTGAATTATTGAATTGATTTGTTTCACACACCAAAATATATATAATTTTAATGGTATTTAGAATAAATGAATCCGCTTACTCGGGTTTTCAAATCCAGCATTTAGTAAATAACAAAACAGACTCAAAATTGAATCACATTTTATACGCAATTGTAAATTGTTTAGCATTTCTATCTATTCCCAACAATACTGTACATGCAACATAGATTCCTTCGCATACGAGTATGTCCTAATTTCAGTTTCAACCAGGATTGTTGTTTTCATTTTGCCAAAAAACAAAAAACTTTTTGTTTACTTGTTTGCCTGTATTTGACGGCACATCTAACCCAATTTGAAAAATTTTCCGAAGTGATAGAATTATTCATTGAAGTTTTCGTGAATCAATAATCACCGGAAATCCTATGAAATTTTGAACTGCTGTAATCAAAAATTTGTTTTTGTGCTCTTTAATAAATTCAATTGAAAAATGTTCACAAACTGCACAACATATTTTCCTATATGTATTTTGAAATGAATGTTTACATAGCTTTGAAAATAAATAATGCCAGTGATGTATTTATATGTTGTATTTTATCACTTCGACCATCAGCCCATACTACTATAGGTACAATTCAAGGTTATTAATTAATCGTCAATGAGCGCAAAGTTGTTGGTGCAAATAATACTCGTAGGTGCGTTTTTTGCACTCCCGAGCAGATCAAATTTTATTAAGTATATTGAATACAACAACAAAATCCTACACATGTCACGGCACTGAGGCAGAAATTTGCTCGATTGTAGATTATTTCATTTGCAAGTTTCATGTCTGATTTCGATTAAAACCTAGATAAGATTTCATTCAAGTTTTTTATTCCAATTAAACAACCAACATTCTAATTTAACAACCAACCTAACCGAAAGCTCAGAGAATCTAGCACCATTATCAAATGCAGGAGCACTGGGCTACGAGCACTGGGCTACGTGCTCGAAGGGAGCGTGAACGATTAGGCTAATTCGCGCCTTAAACCCTTGGCTTAATCGCGACCACGGTGAAATAAACTTCTACTTGTGCAAGTTCCAATCGTGCCACGGCTACTTCAGGAAATATCTTCACAGAAAAGGAAAAATCAGGACGGAGTTATGTAAATGTTGTGCTAAGCTTTGCAAACCTTTTTGCATTGCCCCGCTTCAGAAGGGAGCGACACATGCTTCCGCCGAAGTCAATCGTGGAGATGCTACAGTCAGATGACGCCTGGTCAGCTGTGTCAGCATATGTGGAACTGGTATCGCGTTTGAAAAAAGAAAAAGGATGCCTCATAGACTCTTAATAGCCTGACAGAACGGAAGTAAGCCAATGGGACACCCGATAGGTGGAAGTAGCACGCCCGAGTAGAAGTAATGCGAAAGCGGTTCTGGCTCGGACTTCTGTGGTCGGCGGGTGATGTTTTTTAGTGAGTACGGATCTCGCATAATGTTGTATCGTTCGCAGGATACCTATTGAAGGTTTTTGACACCCGCTCCCAAAAACAAGCTTTCCGCTCGGGATCGTTTTTTTTTGCAACCCTACGTAAATCTGCTCCGCTACCTTGCAAACGCGGCTAATATACAGATCATACAGAAAAATAGACAAATAGAATTTATTTCAAAGTTTTGCCACTTCTTGATGTCAAAGGAAGCTGATAATATTTAGCTGAGCTAATTCAGGGACATTCTAGGGAAAATTTTTACGAGGGGAGTGGGCGGATGATTGTCTACTTTTAAATTGGCCAAAACTGATACACAGATCTCATCTCTTAATTTTGGGACATTTTCTTTTAAAAACAAGTCCGTCTAGTTGAAAACAATGAATATTGTGATTTTTACAATTTGATGTTTTGCACTTGATGTTTTGTTGATACTTTTAAGTTGAACTTAAACTTGAGTAGTATTAGTAATATTTAGGTTCATGTTACTTAGTGAAAAATGTCCTTTGTTCTTTGAAATCCACCATCAAAATGGCTAGGAAATCCCAAAAGATTGTGCACATTACTTTTTTGACAGATTGTTGCACCTTTGCCTTTCTTGGTGTCTTTTCACCCCTACAACGCCATTCCATTGACTCGCGCTTGCTTTCTGGATCATAATACAAGACCATAGTTTCATTACCAGTCACTAGTTGCTCGATCACATTCTTTGGATTTTTTCGACAAGGGTCCAAAAACTCGGAAGCACAGCGCACTCTTTCCTGTCTCTGCACAGCTGAAAGAAGTTTCGGGACCCATCTTGCACTGACTGAGATGTTCATGGGTTGCACGATGGACGATACTTTTAGGGAGCCCGAATCCAGCTGCGATTTCCCTAACCTCAAACGACGATCACTCAAAGCCTCCTCCTCGATTAGAGCAATAGTTTCAGGAGTGAGCACTTCCACCGGTCGACCGGCATGGCCGATATCGTGAACGATGTCTTTTTCACTGTGCTGTAAGATGATGAACATTCCTTGTACAAGTCATCTGATCATTCTTTTAATTGGGCGGGACACAAACCTTCTTTAAACAGAAACTTTATGACGCTTCGATACTCGGTTTTCGAAAATTTGAAAAAATACGCGACTCTTGTTGGTCAAACCACTGCTAAACTGAGACTGGGCTCTTCAAGTCGATGAGTGTTCGTACACAAAGTATATGATAAATATATAATATATATATACATATATATATACATATATATATATATATATATATATATATATATATATATATATATATATATATATATATATATATATATATATATATATATATATATATATATATATATATATAAAAGGTAGTTCCAATTAGTAATATAAAAGGTAGTTCCAATTAGTTTAGTCAAAAAGTCAAAATTAAAATATCTTTAACCCTTTCGTGGCGACGTACATTTTTGTGACTTTCAGGCACCCCCCTACTTCTATATGAAGAAAGTTTTGTAGAAAGTAAGCATTGAAAACGAAAACTGATAGTGTTTTGTGCTTGATCATGATAAAGGATTAGGAGTTTTTTTCAGCCCCATGTGGACGCTATGTGCCTAAAGGTAGCCAGGGTTTTTTTTCAAATTTCGATTTGTCATAGCTTTAGACAGAAATATCGGATCATGACGAAATTCGCAAGGCATATTAAAATTGACCACGATCCTACTATTTTATGAGTGTGCGATGCACATGAAAAACATCCTTCAAATCAGTGACTCTCCTGAAAAATGTTTGCTTCATGGAAAAATTAAAACAATTGATAGATCTTATCATTTGTCCACAATTAAAAAAAAAAACGCTTTTATGCGCGTTGAGCAAAAATCCACTCTATGAAGCTTCAACTTCAACCGACTGCGACTGACTGCCCTCGAAGAAGTTCCATCCGATCACAAGCACGCAAGTTTAAGAACGGCAGCAAATCGGCTAAGAAACACCATTAGCTCTTGGATCGCGCAGTTCCGCAATGAGTAGTGTGGCGACTCTCTGCACAAATACGCTTTCGCCATAAAAACAAAATTGGAGTGCCCTTCACGCAGGGATCACATGGTTGAAATTTGACAAAGCTGGCAAGGCGAAGGCTTTTCCCGAGGTACTGGAGCTTCAATCCCAAGAAAACCTCTCTCCGAAGGATGACGTTAGCGAGGAAGAAAATGTTGCTGAGTTTGTTGACCAATTCGTTACCTCTGCACCAGCAAGAAACTTTCGAATTAGACCAACTAATATTGGAGAAATCAAACAGCTGATCAGTGGACTAAATAAGCGAAAAACACCTGAACCTGACTTAATTGGTAATGAATGGCTAAGACACCGCCCTGACAACATACTGGAGGCCTTGACAAACAGAATTGTTGCTATTTTTTGAACGAAAAGCTTCGCTGAGGTCCGGAAGTTATAACAGTTGTGCTTAAATTAGGTAAAAATCTTCACTTCCCTCATAACTGGAGACCTATAAGTCTCCTATCTTCCGTAGACAAAATCGCTGAACGCCTTCTTTTCAAGCGGCTTAATGAGATAGTTAAGGAAAAATCCATCATCTTGAAGGCACAATTTGGCTTCAAGCCACTCCATTCCACTGAACTCCAGCTTGCAAGAGTGGTGCAGCACATTCGTATAAGGTTAAACCAAAGAAATTCAAGGGCCTTGGCAAAAATCTCACACCGAGAAGACGGGAGTCAGAGTGTTAAAAACACTAGTTCCAGCAAAACCCAGTTCTACAATGCCAAACAAGAAGAAAATCTGCTTCAGTCAACTTCTCTTGATGAGAGATTGGCTGTTCGTCTAAGTTTCATCGCAACTGTTGGGAACTGCCTTCTATGTTTCTCACCGAACTTTATTACAAACACTTGCATTTCAAGCAAGCAAAATTGACAACTTCGATGTCGATCAAAATTGCAGGTCAATTGCTTGAAATGGGCGGCAACTGTTTGGTCAAGTGACGTTCACACTGCTGTCAAACTCATTGGCAATTTATTTGGCAAATGCTGACAATTGATTGCCTACAAGCAAGTGAGGGGTGTTTACACACAGTTTGACCCAATCGACGTCAATAATAATACTAGAAGCTACGAAAAAAAATTCCAGAACAACAATTCGGGTTTCGAAGACATCACAGCACCATTCAATAGGCCCATCCAATCAGACATTAAAATAGCATTCGAAGACAAGAAGAACTGCTCAATGGTCTTTTTAGACGTAACTCAAGCTTTCGATAAAGTCTGTCATGAAGGATTGATCCTCAAAATCAAATCAATACTTCCGAAAAGCCTTCATGAAATACTCTCCTCCCAACATTCCAGGTTAGATACAAAAGCTATACTACCACAAAATATCGAGCGTATGCTGGTATACCGCAAGGAAGTGTTTTGGGACCTGTACTCTACACAATCTTCACATCTGATCTCCCAATAAGTGGCAAAACAACTACAGCTACCTTTGCGGACGACGTTGCCATTCTATGCACTGATTCAGATCCAGTTATGTCATCCCAAACACTGCACGCCCACATTTAACTTCTTGGCGAATGGCCAGCAAAATGAAGAATCAGAATGAACGAATAAGAATGCATCCACGTTACTTTCACATTGACTTGTCTTCAAGTATCAAAACTGAGACTTGTCTTCAAGTATATTTAAACAATGTACCAATACCTCAAAGTAACGAAGTGAAGTATCTCAGATTGCACATTGAAAAGAGACTCACCTGGAAACGGAATATTAAAGCGAATGAAATCAGCAATTGAAGCTCAAGTTCGACAATTTCAAATGGATGCACAATAGCATGTCAAAAATTTTCTCCACTCTAAAGTGCACATCTGTAAGTTTGTCCTGAAGCCAATCTGGACCTATTGCTTACAACTTTAGCCCATCGAGAATAAATATCATTCAGAGGACCCAATCAAAAATACTATAGTCGGAGTCCCGTGGTACTTCCGTAACGTTAATCTGCACAAGAACCTGCGTATCGAAATGATTGCAGATGAAATTAAGAGCCACGGTGCAAAATATATTGCAAATCTTGTTCATCTTCTCACCAAGCTGGCCAAAAGAATATTAGCCCATCGGAAATTCCAGCAATTGAAAAGAATTGACCCATTAGATCTTTCATCTCCCACGTAAAGTGAAATTTTTTTAGCTACTTTCTTTGGTTAAAAACCTTTTTTAACTGTAGAAAACTAATCTTAGCTGTGCTCTCTGTTTTAACGTAACTTGCATTTAACATATACACGACATCAACTGTGATGCTTCAAATACATATTGGCCCAATATGTTAGCCCAACATATTGGCCAAAAATCCACTCAGGCTGGGAATGAGCCCAACATCAGCCCAGCTCGCACCAAGGGGGTGTACACATATTGGCCATAGCCTCTCTTGGTCTTGCATGGGCCAATATGTATTTCCTACATGAGGCGTGCACATCATTTGTTCTAGTATGTAAGATTTCAAAACTGAGTGAAGCTTCTTGTATGAAAGTAACAGTTAATAAAATTACAAAAAAAGAAACTGTTCCCACTTTGGACCAACAAAACATTATTTCCATATCAACAGTTGTGTGTTTCGAATGCATGACATCATTGGCAACGTTGTCGCTGCGTTTTAATACTTCTAATGCTACTGTGAGTTAACTTTTGCGTGGATGGTTTCTTTTCTCATTTTAATGGAATAAAATAAATAAATTAAATTACAAAATATCATCCACTCCGTTTAAATCTTTAACGACAATCAACTAATCAACAAAGTAGTGCACTGAAGTGTAATGGTGCTGATTTTCAAAGTCATCCGAAATCATGTGCCACTTTTTACTCGCATTTGGTGTAGTATACGTGACCACAGGAATTTCTTTCCGATATTTTTAGAAACAATAATCCCTAAATATTCCCATTGCCCTACTGAGTCAATAGTGAATGCTGCTTCTTTCGCTTTTCATTCAAATTCAGCCTTTCTGACCAATCAACGACTTCCTGTTATAATACAAATTAGCCACGTGGATAAACTGCTCCACGATCCAAATTACGTTGAACTTGACAGAATGTCATAAGCTTAAATAAAAAACGATCGCCAGATTCATCGCGCGAACCGAAATTCTGTTGGGGAAGATTGCCAAATTTTTTTTTAAAACTCACCTCAATAACAATTAACATATTAAACTCCACCCCAGCACCAACGACGAAATATGTCTATATCATCTATGATGAGATTAACTCATCAGGAAAAAAATTGAAATGGAAAATTCATTCGACGAGGAATTCGTCGTCGTCTGTTTATTATGTAGTAGTATGAGATCTGTTCTAGTTTTTCTCGTCGAATGGATTATCGAGATTCCAAGCGACGCACGATTATTTTCATTCCAATGGGCGATGGGGTGCTTTAACACAGTCCGATACATTTCATCGGGATCACATGAGAATAAAAATAGAATCTAAACAATTCTTCACTGCAGTTGATACACCTTGTGAAAGATATGTTACGGTATGGTGTTCATACCATGGGGCAAGAATGTTGGCAGTGAGAGATAGCCTAAAGTCTCTCTTTCCATCTTACAGAATCAATTTTTCATTTTCATGTACAGTTCTTTCTTATAGTGATGAAATCATCAAATATTTGTCAAAATTTGCAAGTAAGCTTGAATTTTATATTTAAATGATACATTTACGCCACTTTGCATTTAAAGCATAGTACTGAGTTCGATTTCACGTGAAATTTTCATACAAAATTTCACGTGAAATCTGTTTCGGCGAAAATTTCGCTTGAAAATAAGCAAGTTTGGTACTGTGTTCTTCGCATGAAAAGTTGCTTTGAAGTTGCTTTCGCTTCGAAAACATAGATGGCACTGAAACATGTTGTCAATCATTTCACGCCAATTTAGTTTGTGCAGTTCATTCTTTCGAGCGAAAAAGTGACATTTAGTGTTTCAATTTGAAAATTGAGCAGTGCAAATGACTTTCCATTAAGAAAATCGATCGAAAAGTGAAATTCTTGACATTTTATCCGTCAAGAATGAGCAGTGTCTCTGCTTTTCTCCGTTGTCAAAATTTTCGCTCGAAAGAATGACCAGATAATGAAAACATGTCAAAATTTCACGTGAACTCGAACTCAGTACCAGCCTTAAGACGCGATGATTTATAATTCATTTAATCAGGTATAAAAATTTGAGTAGCCAACTGGATAAAGCACCGGATGCTGGCGTGGCTCAAATCCGGCCATGACAACACACCCGGCTTCTCGTTAACCTAGCTCAGTTAGATCAGGGATAAAGCGAACGGTTGAGCTTATCACTCCACATTCGCAGGAAATGTTTGTGAACGAGGCATCTATCCAACTTCAACCCTCAGATACACTAAGGATTGCAGTGGGACTATTTTACTTTAACAATAAATTCATTTGTCAAATTTTTTGTGAGGCTAATTTTTCATATTTTTAACTAAGTTCACACATTCTTTTGGACAAGAATCGATCATAAATAAACATATGTTGCTAAAAATACTAACTATATCTCCTGTGGATAACGAAAACATCCATCTCAGGACGCCATTGCTATATGGACGCTTCTCACAGCTGGAGGCTTCATCGTCAATACAACCATTTCGTACAACTAATGGGAGAACTTAACAAAATCCAAAATTATTCTATCTTGGCTTCATTTTGGCTCGGATAAGTCTGCTAGTAGAAACGTCTAAAAGTTATAGTAGATTCCCTGCTGGGAACTGGTCCGCGATCATTTTCAACTTAAACAATGATACCCAATGCACTCATCATTCCCAAGAATTCCGAAGAATTCAAAATCGTTTTGTATATCGAAGACGTTTGCCAGAATGCTGCGCTGTTTGCTGCACTCTATACAATACACGAAAACTTTATGATCCCCAGCAAATAGAACAAATTGCGAGCGATAGTTTAGTTAGGCCAATGGACAAGATACGTATAAGTAGTGTACTCGTACAACACGAGTATTGCACGAAGATGATGTTAGCATTCTCTTTCCCGCGTCGAACCAAAAATAGATTGCGAGTTATAGTTTTAAGACACCGTTAAATGCAATGGAAGAAATCAAATGTAAATACTTACGGTTTTCCTCGGATGCCCCGCCGACATCCTCAATTGAGCTTGCCGAGCTAATTGTACCGGGTGTAGCAGGTACTGAGCCGCCACTAAGTAAATGACCTGATGACGAACTTAAAACACTGTCTGCTGAGCTTCCTGCACATGGTACCGATGGTACGCGTAAATATCTGCGAAAAATTAATATTACTTTTAAAATTGCTAACAGTGCCGGCTATTTGAAAGTCGATTATTTATTAAAGACTATTGATAAACTACATTAATAAATAAACTACGTTTTATTATTGAATAAATTTTAGCGTTACTGTAACATTGTTGTTAGTACTCGGAAAATTGGCGTGAGGTTGCTTATTTTTGAAATAAAATGTGGGACCCATGTATTGAATTTATTAGTTGTAATAAAAGATATTGTACAGTATGTTCCAGGAAAACGTGTCTTAAAAAAAATATTAAAAGTCTTAAAATATACATTATTACAAGTTTCGCAAATTATCTCAATACGGAGTCGAATAGCCCTTATTATTTATAATTGCTTCGCATTTTCTGCGACAACTTTGGTTCAATTTTTGATCCACACCAAGATGTCGCTACATATATTTCAAGGTGCGTATAAGTTGCCATGTATCCCATCCCATTTCCTCCTTACGTATTCCATTTTCCTCCTTACAAGATTTGCAGAGGCGACTTCGATGCTTGAAATCATTATCCTTTTGTAGAATCCAGTTATCGCCTTCAATTCCATATAATTTCTCTGCAGACTTCAGTTAGTTTTTAATAAATAATAGATAACGCTTTTTGATACAAAGCATGAATTGAGCATCCAAATTTCTATTGAAAGTAAGTAACGCTCCGAACCAATTTTCTGAGAAGCAGCCATAAACATGCTCCTTTGCTGGATGTTTAACAGTTCGCTGCAAAAATGTTTCTCCATTTTTTGTCCAAGCCTTCCACCAGTAGTTGTAGATAACAAAAGATGATTAACCTGTAAACATTACTTTGCTTCAATGACGTTCCAAATTCTCTTTTGCGCAGCTCAGCCTTTTTTCTACTCGTGTTGCTGTCAGTAGTGGTTTAGGGTTCGTACTTCGGTTTTTATGCCAGATTCTTGGAGTCTCCGTCACATTGTATTACTTGAAACTCGAACACCTTTTCGAAGAAATTTCGCTCTGACTACCTCATACTAAGCGTTGGGGTTTTCCGTCGAAGTACCTCCCTCTACTTGGCTTATCAACACCCAAATTCCCACATTCTTTATACTTCTTTATCCACTTCTTCACAAACGAAACATATGTGTTCGTATATTTTACAGTCTCTTTTATACTCATTTTAGGACCTTTGGGATGAGTAACTAAAACTACAATTTCAAAATGCTTCTTGTACGAGCGCTCAAGTTGTAAATATGTTTTCTTCACGAAAGTTCAAACTATAATATAATGACAAAATTAGTAAGATGTGAAATTGGTAAAAGTGTATTAAAAGTAATTAACTGTTACACACGTGTGTGCAAACATGAAAAAAATAATATGAGTCAGGTTTTTGCGGAACGCACTGTATTCTGTTTATGAAGTAGTCAAAGTAGGAACATTATTAGGTTCGGATAATGGTGTGACCGCAATGTCTTAATAGCACGATCCCGTTTGGAAGTACGGGATTCAATCTATCTGTTTGCTCAAAATGTGTCTACTCTATTATCAGCATGCAAACAAAATATCGAAAAGCAATGTAAACATATTTTTTATTAGCCGTAAAACATTCAGCAGAAATACTTCTTTGAAGTTGCTTTGAGAACCTGCTGAGAACCCCCTGAATAATTTGACCAAACTTCCCGGTTTTTCACCACCATCGTCCACTTCGACATCCTTAGCAATTCTTTGGCGTGCTGGTGTACGCCATGGTTCCACCCAAGACAGGACCTACCTTATGGTCTCTTTCCAATAATCCTGTCCCCATGGACTTTCCCAACCTGTTCTTCCACGCTCATGAGAGCTAAATGACCAGCCCACTGAAGCCTATTGAGCCTGATCTTATCAGTGACCTCACGGTCATAATATCACACATATAAACATTGCATTGTTGTGTAGACGGCGGAATCGTCCCCCTTCATGTCGGAGGGCAAATATTCATCAGAGGATCTTCTTCTCAAACAAGTATAAGAACTTGCTATGTTTCTTTCTAAGAAGCTATGTTCTCGACGAATAGATGAGGACTGACAAGAATATGTTTTTGCGCAGCACGAGCTTGGACATCTTGGAAAAACTTGAGCGGAATAGCTTTGATAAACTGAAGATATCTTTGCCGTCCACCAACATTCATGCACAGATTTCTTCCTCGTAGTTATTATCGGCTGTGATTTTTGGTCCTAGATAGGTGAATGTTTTTATTTCTTCGAGGTTGAACTTACCTATCTCTCTGATATTTGGATATTCGTTGCTGCGAATGTGATGTAGGGCGGTTGGATAGTTTTTGGTGCCATCATATATTTTATTTTTCCTTCATATATGCGCAGCTCTTTGTTCTTCACCACTAGCCTGATTTTGATGAATGATAGACAGATTCTTCGACAAAGCTGTCAACATATGCCTTAATGAATATGTTACTCACTTTGCTCTCCTCGCATCCCAGACCTCTTTTTCAAGTGCCATTATGAAGAAGATACAGGAGTGGAAGTCGTGTTGCCCTAGACCGTTACTAATTATAAATAGCCATGATCAGAGTCCAGCTGCCTTAATCTGGTTTGGCACGTTCGTCGTAGTCAGCCTCCCTCATAGTTGTGTAAAATTTAACTTTGGCTATTCTATTGAAGACTGCTTTGAAATCGATAAAATGACGGAACAGCTTCAGGTCGTATTCCGAAAGCTTTTCCAGAATCTGATCTACTCCTAATTTGCTTGGAGTGAGTGAAGTCTCGCTGTTATGGACCGATTGCTTTTTGAGCAAATCGAGCTATCCGACCTAGAAGGTTAACAGAGAACACCTTATAAACGGTATGCAGCATCATTTGAAAGTACTTTGCTCATCTACACTATACACAATACGTCTATTCAATATATTCTACTGCCAATGAATTTGTGATCAGCAGCCAAATGGACAAGACATCTTTCGAAATATTTTTCATCTCGAACTACAAGAAGAAATCAGTCATTAAAGCAACAAAATAATTCTGCGGTTTTGTAATAAAAAACTGCCGGTTATCATAGTCGATGTTCCTGGACAATTTTACATCTTCCTCTCCTGAAGATATCTGAAATTTCTTCGCATAAAGTTTCCAAGAACTCGTTAGGATACCTGATTCATCAAACGCTTTCCACTTTTTCTCTGATTCTGCTCCGACAGTTTTTGTTAACTATATAGCAATATCACATGAAGATATACATAAAGCTATTATGGAACAAGACTGTAACAAAGGTCCTGATCTACTTCATCCAACTTTCTTGCGGAGCTGTGTCAAACAGTTAATAGCCTTTTGCATATTATCTTTTATAGGCCGCTCACCTTTGGGGCTTTCTCATCGTGTTGGAAATCTTCGTGTGTGACTCTCATATTCAAAAATGGCTAAAGATTGGTCAAAAATTACAGAGGCAGTGCCATTTTACAAAAACTATTTGAAAAGGTTGTTTATAATAAACTTTTCCTACGTGATTATTCGCATCTAAATGAGAAACAGCATGAATTTAATCGAACCCATTCTGTAAAGTATCAAGGATGTATGTCGATGAAAATTGTGTTTCCTGTCTAAAATAAATCAAAATCTGATGCACAATTCCTCTAGTTGAAACTGGGCTCTCTTAACCAAAAGTGCACTGTTGACAACCGCTCCCTTAATATTGAAAAGTACCAAGCTATAAATTTTTCCCGCAAAACAAACTATAACAGATACTTCCTCGGAACGGTTTATTAGCTCGAGTTGATAAAGCTGTTGACCTCGGTGTCATCTTAGATGTAAAATTTTGCTTGTCCTTACAACAATATGACAAAATCAGTTCCCATTCAAACAAACAGGCTTTATAAAACGAATTGGCACGTCAATGGTGCTAGGTCGTTGTATACTTCACTCTCACGGCCTCTCTTGCAATACGCTAGTATTGTCTGAAACTCAGCCTTCCAAATCATAGTGATAGAGTCCCATTTGTACAAGAGCAATTTTTACTATTCGTTTTACGAGAAATGTACAGTTAGTATCACAAGAGTGTTTGCGCTGTTAACAAAAATCAGTTTTTACTCCCTGGAGAGTGTTTACTCCCTTTGTTTGGCTATGGCTTTCTCTAACGCACGTTGCAGAGTACAGTTCAATTGCATTGTGATTTAAGAGATATCAGAGATAATCAAAATGAGTGCTACGTAAGCAAAGAGATTTGAAGCCGGGTTTTTTTGTTGCCAAAAATGTCACAAACTGCTGCAGTACGGTGCCTTAGAAAATCGAAACAGTTCGTTCGCAAGTGGATTGACAGATATAATGAGAAAAAAGAGTGGACGATTTACCTGGTATAGGTTTAAAGTCGAAATTCCACTCTCGGCAAATATTGGCGAAAATGTAAATGGTCACCTTGTCTATTCTCGCCTATTTTTCATATGCAAAAACATGGCAAGCATGAGAGTGTAATTGTCTTCCTCGTCGGCTCTTGCCTGTTTGATGGGGGTTTGATGGGAGTTTTATGAAGGTGTCCGAAGGTTTGTTTTACGGGGGTGTCCAAATATTTGTAAACAAATTCCTGAACAGAGAAATGCTAATTACTTACACCACATGCATATCAGCGCACTAAAACTTTACACCTTTCAAATCTTCTCAATGCGGGCAGGAATAATTTTATGGCGTAATGCAATAAAAAAATAGGTATACCGCCTAAATAAACAGTTTTGAGTGAAGACTATGAATACTCGTTAAATGTTCTGGGAAGTAATTTGTCAAGTTGCTCGACGAAACGTTCGGGTAGAGTGTAATTTCGGTTTCAGAAGATCCAACGCCGAAGACGAGGACAGCGCCACTGTTGGAATATTGGGAGTACTTCAGTAAACATTGATTTGGTACCCTTTTTCTGTTTACTGGAATCCTGAACTCAAAAAGAATGAAAGAGATCTACCAAAAGTCTTTGTTGAAGTCTGTTCATAAATGTTTTTGGCCCCGATCTGAGCCCATGTATTCTTCAAAAGGATAACGATCAAAAAGATCGCAGCCGACTATGCACCGAATGAAAACAGGAAAGTGGCATCACGACAATGAGCTGGATTACGCATTCACCAGACATGAACCCGATCGAAAATGTCTGGGCTGCCATGAAACTAAAGCTTCGTCAAAAGCGTGAAAATCAGTGGCGATTGGCCCTCTTATTAGCATACCGCTCATTAGCCTTTTTAGTATAGCAGTTCAGATAATAAAAACCCATTGAATATATTCATTTGTTTTTCTTTCCCGACGCATACGCTCGTGTGATATTAACTGCATAGCTCTAGTGATTTCCAAAGCCTACCATTATATGAATTACCGTTGCGTACTCTAAGCTTGCTTACACTTTCATCCACGAGGATTATTTTACTGCCTGCTTCGGATTCAACGCCATAAGTTTGATTACTTGAGCAACAACATATTTTTAACTAACCCGATCAGAAATACCAGGACCTTTCGTTTGCACAGACAAAAACACCATTCAACCGCGTATGCAACAAATGAGCATTTGAACAGATGCTGTAAATTATTCAACTGCTTGTACTAATTATAATCAGCAATAGGTTACCAATTATACTCCCCAATTGGTTGCAAATCCTCCTACAAATCACCTCTAATCAAAGTTCATTTTCTACTTAATGTAAGAAATGTAAAATGCAAATGATAAAATTTCATTTTTTAACGAATTTATTTATTGTATTTACCTATTCAGTTATTTATTTATTTATATATTTGTTTATCATAATTTATATAATTAAGGTAACTCATTTGGTAATTGAAGAAATTAATAAATAAAGAAAACGAAAATCATCACCTTCGGAGAGAATCGAACTTTGAATTGGAAAATGTGAATTATTGATAAAGAATGCAAGCTTTCATGTTGATAGCTTTTTTTCGTTAGAACATAAATTCATGCCAGTAATCCAAATGTGACAGGGTTGGCCATGTTTACTCCTCAAAAACACGGTTTCCAATAAGTTGAGTAACATTGCTGGTTTCAAGGTCAAGAAATCATGGTTAGCTGGCACTCGAAGTGTTAAACATGCTCAAATCTCAATATATTTTTAATATCGACAGTGGGCAGCTTGGGCATTGGGGGTCAAATATTTTTGGTATTTCTTTTTTGTAGAACCCGTTGACGTCCGATCAACTCGTGGTTATAGGAAATATCACTTTCCCAGCTGGTCAAAGGACTTTCCTTTGAAATATCAGTTAAACGCTCAAGAGCTCGAAGTCTTTTATCACCAGCTACCAAATAAAAACCTATTTGCAAAAGGCACACCAATTTATGATGGCAGAAAAGCAAAATACAGTTGGAAATTTTATATCGCTGAAATGCAACTGGATTGAAGCTTTTGACTATGGGAAATGCTCCAAGATCAATTATTTTTTAACTTTTAGCAAGTAATATGGGAGCAAAACAAGAAAAAGTAAATGAGAATGTTCGTAGGATTGTCTTATAGACGCGAAGAATTGGCAGAATATTCTTTAGATCAGTAATGCTTCAAATCACGTGAATCATTAGAACGGGATCTCACTAAGTTACGGAAGTTTGGATGTGCACTTGGCTGTTCGTCGAATATTTCCGCGAGAGTCTGGAGGTAGCATATTTTGAATAAATGAATATCGTAACATTATGATCATATTTTCATCAGCAAATCTTATTTTAGAAGCTCGTAACTTCGCAAACAACTTTACTTGCATATGTAACTTTTTACTTACAGTTATTTGCCGCTTAAAGCATTAACAGTATTTTTAAAGACATTTTCACAGGATATGTATATATATATATATATATATATATATATATATATATATATATATATATATATATATATATATATATATATATATATATATATATATATATATATATATATATATATATATATATATATATATATATATATATATATATATATATATATATATATATATATACATATACATATATTGTACACCCAAAAATAATCTTCAATTGTATTTTATCTATTTTCTTCCTAATTCCAAAAACAAAAATAAATAATTTAATTTTACTTTCATTTGAATAGTACTCACCTTGCTACTTCATGATTGAGTGGTCCCAAGCTAATTCCCGAATCCAGACTCTTTCCTTCATTCATAGTCGCCACATTTGCTCGTTCCCATTTAAAGGCCGCCTTAACTTTCGTCCATTTCGAGATTTTCGCCTTACTGTCGGAGAATGCACTTTGACTTTGATGGCTTTGACGTCTCAAGGACGATGTTTTCTCTTTTTCCGATGCAAACATTTGGATCTCATCAGCAATAACAGATTTACTGCGTTCACGTTGCCTATAAGAATTCCGTACTAAAGACTATTTCGGTCTCGATTCGATCATACGAGTACTTATGAACATGCTCAAAATTTTCAATTTATTTTCATAATAGACCGCATGCAAAGGCAATTTCCATTTTATCGCGAGAGTTTCAGTTCAGTGTATTCTAGATTAAATTGGATGAAATCGTGCTTCCTTCTTGGTAATAAATGGATATTTTATATTTTAGTTGATTTTTTAGGAAAGTAAATCAAATTCTCAAATGCACTAGAATAGGCGTAGTTCACGGATTTAGTTTGATCGAGTATTAGTAAAAGATGCTCTATTTCATATTTGCACTTCATATTTTCAGGGTTGTTTTTATCTAGAAACAAATCGAGTGATTGTTGCTGAATATTAGATATAGGAATATATGTAGTTCGATATATACCCCCTGCATATTTCAAACCAATCAGTGCTAACTACGAGACATATATAAATCGCGAGTGCTTTTAAAAGATCGCAGAGTGTTGTTCGAATTTTTTCGAAGCTTGGAATCTAAAATTGTGGGAAACAGAAGTCATCTGGACGTCCTCCAAAATATTTGCCTAGTGTGAAACGCCCAGTTTTAACGGAACTATCGAACACAGGAGCTCCATCATCGCAAATTGTTAGACGGTTGAATTTGCAATGTGATCCTAGCTTAGTTAGAGCATGGGCTACATCCTCCGAAAAGTTTAAGTAACAAAAATGTTTGCGAAAACCCATATTGGCAAAACGTCACATCGACGCTAGACTTAAAATTGCCGCAAATTTTAGACAAAATCTTTAGCGGCGAGAAGAAATTCAATCTCGATTGACCAGATGGATTTAATTACTACTGGCACGATTTATGCAAGGAAAGAAGAATCATGGCAAGACAAGCGCAGGGATATGTGATTTGGGCAGCTTTCCAAAAAATGCTAGGAGCGAAATAGCCTTCGTCAATGGTAGAAAGAATGCTGTCGACTATCAGGAGTTACTAGAGGAACATCTACTGCCTTTTGTGACACTAGCGGAAAGTGAAAACATTATTTTTCAGCAAGATAAAGAAACATACGGCTGCCTCCACCAAAAAGTGTCCCGATCCCGATCTGAAAATTATAGAAAATTTATGGGGAATTTTAGCGAAGAAAGTTTATGACCAAGAGAAGCCATGCATTGAAAATGTTGCAGAGCTGAAGGAAAGAATAATAGTAGTCTGGAACGAGATATCAGATACAATATTAAATAGTCTTGTTAATAGCGTTCCGAGTCGATTATTAGATGCAATAAAAAATAAGGGCAAATGGACTAAGTATTAAATAAAAAAATGAAACAAACATTATACTGTTTATAATGTTTCACAGATTTTACAGCGGGAAAAAAATTCTTTGTTTTATTTTGTTATAGAAAGAATTATCACCACCCATTCATTCCCACCAAATTTTCTTATTTTACTTCAGGATCATTATAGGCACCCTCACAAACGACCTTGAACAGTTTCCCACTCTGCTCTGTTATTGAGAGCTTAACATTTCTAATAATACTCATAATTATGTTCTCTCTCATTCAAATTTTCATACTTTAATTGGCTATCATTTTTTTAAGGGGTGACCGCCATGTTTTACTGCTTTGGGATCGTTGCCGGCACCCTTACGAACTCGAACAGTTACTCACCCCCTCCGGGGTACCATATGTACATATATGTATATATATATATATATATATATATATATATATATATATATATATATATATATATATATACATATATATATATCATATATATATATATATATATATATATATATATATATATATATATATATATATATATATATATATATTTATATATATCTATATATATCTATATATATATCTATATATATATATATATTTATATATATCTATATATATCTATATATATATCTATATATATATATATATATATATATATATATATATATATATATATATATACATATATATATATATATATATATATATATATATATATATATATATATATATATATATATATAAATATATATATATATATATATATATATATATATAGGGTATATATATTTTTATATTAAAAAAAGGCAAAAGGCACTCTGACCTCTTAGCAGCGTTCGAGAGGAAAGTCATGAGAAGAATCGTTGGCCCCATATGTGAAGAAGGGCGATTCCGCAGACGCTACAACCATGAGTTCTTTGCTATCTACCTAGAAACAGATATAATAACTAAGATAAAGCTCGGTAGACTCCGGTGGGCTGGACACCTAGCTGGAATGAGCGAAGAGGATCCATCTTGGAAAACCTTTTGGCGCACATTTTACGGCGGACGACAGCGTGGGAGACCTTGCCTTCGCTGGACGGATCACTGTTGCCAGATTGGGCGATTTCTCGCCAATTGGGCTATATTTCCGTTGCATTTTGCGACGAATTTAAATTTTGGGCTACTGGCGACTTTTTGGGCTCCACTGACCAGCCCAGGTTTCAACTGCTAAAAATATATAAAGTTGACTTCGCAACTGATTTCCTCAATCTTGAACGGAAATCTCTTCACTTCATGTTTTAAATTTTGGTTGAACCTAAACTTTATTTCTAGTCTATTATTTGACCGTCTGCCTAAAGTAGTCAGCAAGAAGATTGAAATTCAAATCTGTGCTTGTAAAACTCATAAGTATGAGCAAATGATCAAAATACACTGAGCACGGAAACAATTTGGGCAAAAGCCTATGAAGTAAAATCTGCTGCTGGATAATAAATTTTCAAAGAAATATGTGAGCTCGATTTTTTATTACTATATCTTGCTGCATCTAATTAAATAGTCGATATATGTTTTAGTATGATAAATAACATAAAGACTAAAATTTGTAATAAAGTGCAAATAAATTTTTTGGCATCTTTGATGCAAATTCTAGTTCTCTTGAATTTCAGCAAAATGTGTTGCAACGACTGTAAAATACCACCAGATATGATACAAATACTTGATTCTTCAATTTACACATTTACTATATCAGAAAATGAAATTGTCAATAAAGTTTTCGACTGTATAAGAATATATAGATAAACAAAAAATAATAGCTTATGTGAAGTGGATACAATTTTTTTTTTTGCATCTAATAAGAAAAACGTTTGGCATAATTTTGGTCTCGACCTATTGTGTAGCAAGTGTGGGGCTCTTTTGGGCTATTTTAAAAGTCA
The DNA here is from genome assembly GCA_947369275.1 of Nemotelus nigrinus. Classification (NCBI taxonomy): domain Eukaryota; kingdom Metazoa; phylum Arthropoda; class Insecta; order Diptera; family Stratiomyidae; genus Nemotelus; species Nemotelus nigrinus. Next base: position 99,768,244 of record OX376374.1, read on the forward strand.
AATTGGGCTCCATGAACGAAAATTTTCTGGCAACACTGGGACGGATGGCGTTAACCAGGACGCTCGGAGTTCAGGAGTGCCCAATTAGATGAAATCGGCTCGCGATCGGGACCGATGGAAAAAAAACTGTTGACGGAGGCCAGGACCGGACCCCGGTTGTAGCGCCGATGATAATGATGATGATATGTAGGGTATCTCACGGCGGAGTTTGGATACTAAATTTGAATATTTAAATATCCGTTTAAATTGATCGCGGGGGCAGGCCCAATAGATTTTTCATTCGTGCAAAATAATCAGTCGCGATGTTGCAGTGGTCAAACGCACACTATGCGTACGCTACCGAAGAAAGAAGAATCGTTCGTTACGCCATGGAGGCAGTTTTGTTTTCACTGCAATATTAGACGTTTACGAGGTGGATCAACCGAAAACTTGATTCGTAAATGGGTTCGGAAGTTTCCAACTAAAAGCTCTGATTTAAATTAACCACGTCCGGGCTCGAACAGAACTTCAAGAATGGAAGAAACAATGAACGAAGTTGCAGCTAGCTTTCGTCATAGTTCGCGTTTATCATTACGCAAAAGAGCAGCGACCTTAAACGCCATCAAGCCAACCATAGAGCAAACTTTGAAACGTGATCTGAAATTCCATCTCTATAAAGTTCAGATAGTGCAGGCAAAAAAGGAAAATTACCACAATTCACAAGTGTTTGCCACATTGAGACTCGGCACTTTGAATACTGTGTTTTGGTGTCATGAAGCACATTTCCATTTAAATGGATATGTCACTAAACAAAATTTTCGTTTGTAGTCCAGTCAATCTCAGATAAAAACATCAAATACCACTTCATAGCCCAAAAGTGACAGTGTAGTATTAAACGGAATAATCAGGTCTTTTATTTTTGAAAATGAAAGAGATGCAACAACAACTCTTACTGTTGAGGCATATCGGCAAATGATATCCACATATTTTTTATACCTTTGCTTCGAGAATATCCCACCTACAGTTTTCGGACATGGTTTCAGCATGATAGCGCTACTTTCCACACCGCAAGAGTCACTGTAGAGCAACTTGGTGAGATTTTTCCTAAAAAAGTTGGTATCCCGCTTTGGTGATATCGCACAGCCTCCCGATCTTGATGAACTTTTTGCTGTTGGAGTATCTTAAGAGCAAAGTTAACGTCAATACTCCAAGCAATGTCGCCCAGGCAGAGAAAATATTGATCTTGAAGTACGCAGAATTGAGCCTGCTATATGCTGGCGTGCTATACAGAATGCGATGAACAGATGCCGTGATTGCGTTCTACGAAATGGGAGACATCTGGAAGAAGTAATCTTTTAAAAATAAAATCCGCATTACTGTTAATTAATTTTCAATGAAAACATTTTTTCAGCATTATATTCAAAATCTTCAATGGTCTCCGACAAGGGGATGGTCTGGCCTGCCTCTTGGTCAACACATCATTGTAGAAACCTATTTGAGACTCTAGTTCGTCAACGAGCGGGACGATCGTCACCAAGTCCAGCCAAATACTGACGTTCCTATGCAAATGTTCTTTACATCGGTATATGATCCGAACCAGCTGAACAAGAGTCCTTTATCCAAATCCTTCATTCTGTACATAAATGGAAGGAAAGATGAAGTACATGGTGGCAGTATCTGGAGGAAATACACTCAGATTTGTTCAAACCAGCAGGACAATGGATCATGATTTTAAAGTAGTTTAATCATTCAGCTACCTTGGGTCTGTTGTAGCAGCCGATAACAATAACGAGCAAGAAATACCAGAGATCACAGCTCAAATTCAACAAAGCCTACTACAGTCTATCAAAGTGTTTCAAATTCCGAAATATCAGTCGAACCTGAAAGCTTACAAGACGATGGTCTGGACAGTATTCAGATATGGACTCGAGACTTGGGTCCAATGATTCAAGGCAAGAAAAATTGCTTTTGGTGGATTGATTCACCTGCCAGAACTAGCTGGTAAATCAAATTGAATAGGTCCTTCACAAAAAGTGGCGATTGGGTAGAAAAAAACTTACATGCCTTAAAAATGAATGGCTGATACATCTAACTATTAAATCATTTAAATTGGTCGGATTAAAAGGAGAAAAAAGAAGAAAAATCTTGTTATGGTATGGAAACTAAACGAACTGATATCGGTGTATTTAAAAAATGTATCTTAGCTCTCTCCGAGGAAGTGATCACTAACATTTATCGAAGTTATCTGATGGTTAAAAGAATAACAAACTTGATATCGTTGGTTGTACCCACCGTTGGAATGAGGTTTCTATGCAACATGTATAACGTACAAGATGATAATTGCCCTGACACGATAGTTAAATTACTTTCAGTAGAACCTCAAAATAAAATGGCTTGTCTGGATTCAATTTAAACGAGTTTCAAAACACCTATGGCTGAAGAAGTTAGAGTTATGTCTCTTTATCGTATTTCTGAGGTGAGGACTTCACTGGGTGTTTTATATTTTCCGAATGACCTTCGCATAATTTATTTTGAGTTTTATTTACTTAGGGTAAAGCTTTGGTTCAAAAGATTTTTGCATACACAGGCGAAACTTCTCTTGGCAAAGCGATTAAAGTGTCTTGGACCTATTCTGCCCTACTAAGCGTAAAAGCGGTATCTCAATGAAAGCGAGTTTCGAGATAATTGAAATTTGTAAATGTAACAATATTGATATAGTGATTTAAGGTAAAATTAAGATAGGCGACGAAGAACTGGATTCGTTTGGAACTGGTGGAGGGTTCTCTTTACTCCACTTTTCTCGGTGAGTGGTCTTCCGCTCTTGGATACATCGGGTACTTAGATTTAGAAAATTTTCTCAAGGTGTTTTCCATATGTTTTAAATTAGATACCATAAAAAGGCTTAGTTCATTAGATGCGTATTGTTTTAAGCTTTCTAATATTATAAAAATCAATTTTTCGATATTTTTTGAGATACCGCTTTTGCGCTTAGTAGGGCAGTATTATAGTGCGCTGGAAGCGTTCATTCGCCAAAAATTTTAGGCTTATGTTCTGCATTAGAGCCTTTTCACGCACATGATGTGCTGTTCAATTTGAATTAGTCTCAGGCAGCTAAATCGAAAATTGTACGTGTAAAGCACAAATCTGGCATCGAAACGGAGATGGGATAGAATGGGTGAGGCTATCCGTATCCGATTTGGCTATCGTCAGTTTTCATGGTGCTTCGTGGTGTGTTCTTATTGTGAAATGAAACTGCGTTGAATCGAACATAGAATTGTCTTATAAAAAATGGCATTAATAAAGCAGAAATCGAACAATGACGTTGAACAAAGTTGAAAAGCTATTGTCATGTAGCCTACTTTGATGATATGTGACGAGAATATATTCATAGAAGTTGGAGATGTGCTATACAGGAGTTGAGACTATGACTATGCCCAAATTTTTATCAAACGTGGCTTAGAGTAAGGCCCAGCTACTTTATGAATTTCATTAAAATCTGGAGACTGGAACGGAATTTATAGGGCGAAAAGTAGTTTTTTTTTTCTTAGTTATTTTTCAAGATAGAACCACTGCTACAGAGCTGCTCATATTTTAAAATTGCTTTTGTCAGACCTGGTCCTACTTAAGACCAATAGATTTGATTATCGAGTCGTGAGTTCTCGTGCACAGAAGTTTCGGATGCTAAAAATAAAAGTGAATTGGAGAAGGAAAACCGTTTTGTCCGATACGTAATTTCAAAAGTTTTACTTTAGCTGTGTCTAAAGCATAAAATTTATAAGTGAGTTGCTTTTTTTCTAAAAAGCGAAAATTTTTCAGGTAGATCGATGATTCGAAAGTTTTCACTGTCAGTACTTGCCATAGCTACAGCGAATTCCAGCACGCTCATAAAAAACTATGTCAAACAAATTATTTACGTCAATGCGTCTTGTGAATTTCATAATAATCTGATAACTTCGTCAAAAGTGATCGTAAAACAAATTTTTCAAAATTATTGTCGATTTTTTTTAGGCACCTAGCGCACACATAGGTTTAAAAATTTCCAAAACTTATCACGTTTATATTTGAAACACGTTCAAAATTTATTTGGCTGGCTGAAAGTCATTTATTGACAGAATTATAAGGCCACTTAAAATATTACTGAAATAGCCGCCGGCGTCAAAGGATTAAAGATAACTAGCATTTGGTGAACCATGTGTATTTTCCGACGTAACTACTCTCAACCAAATTAAAAATGGCATATCGCTGCCGTTTTAGTAATCCACTGAATGTCAAAAATACCTAAGGTGTTAATATTGACTCGGTGCCCTATCTTCCAGGGTTCCACTTGGTTCCAATCTGGGTTCCACTCAAAACTAAGTTTCTATGATTGGTTGGCAAGCAGACTGCATATCGGTGAAAATCACAACAAAGAGTTTGAAAGAGGCTACGCGAAGGCACTTATTAGACCGTAATTTATGTCAATATTGCAGTTATATACAATGATTAATGCAATACGATTCCTTATCTTGCTTAACCTTACGCTATGATTTACTGTGTCAAACATTTTCAAGGAGTCTGAATAGATGGCATCAGCTTGGTACCCGCGATCCAAATCGAACAATTAACTATTAGCAGGAAACAGAACTTTTATGAAATCAGGTTGCTCTCTGGAAACCAACTCAATGAAAATAGCGATTGAGCGAGGGCTCAGGTTCTCAGACAAATATTCATCAAAGGCTATCACATCGCCATTCTTATTATTCAGCAAAATAAATTATTGTCTAAGTATTTCAGTCTGCTGGTATTATTTAAAGTTTTAAACTCATGTTTTAAAACGAAAATTAAATCAATACATTTAATATTAAAATTACAGCACTTTAGTTTCCGAAAATACAAATTCAACTTTCCACCATATGTTTTTCATTTGCCAAATTATGCCATTACTCACATCCGAAACTTAAACTGCATGATTCTCAAATATCCACAATAATTAGCCAAATATGCTAACCAAACAAATAAATGACTGAAAGGATACATAGTCTATAGTGCTGAGCACTAGAAGAAAGACATACGTTTACAATACATGTGAGCCATATGCGAAAATCTTTCGAAATTGAAACGTGTTAATGGACGAATTGGCATTAGACCAGTGACGATGTCATTTGAACAGACCGTGATACTTTGATTGACATGATCTATGCCGAGGATTTGCATGATTTACAATGACATAATAATTTTTATTAATGATGTTGAACATTTGAAGCAATTTATTAGATGGTGGTTGGATTTCACGCGAAAAAATTCGATTCCTGACATATTTTATTCCTTGCTTTTTTAAAATAACGATTTGAATTTTGAAACTAATCAATCTGTTGTTAGATGGAAGAAGCGTGAAGATCGGAGCAAATATTTTCTTTTTACAATCACTTCTCGGTACTTAATTAGTTTAATACAATATTGATTCCGGGAATGGATAACTGAGCTATTTTTCATTAGTCATTGAATAATTGAAATAAGAATATCGAGCTTTTAAAATTGCACAACGCAACAGCGAATGACGATTAGTTTTCAAAGAATTAGTGATCCACTTATAAATTTGATCAATTCACTTTCAGGAGAAGCCATTTATCTATCCAGATGACTCGATTGAATGGCTCAAGCATTTCTTAAAACACAATGATTCGCAGAAATATTCCACTATAGTTCAATGAGGTCGTACTAGCAGCTCTAACGTAAGAAAACATGAAATCCAAAATAATCCCATTTTTTCTACAGCGTACAAGCCTCAGGTCTTAAATAAAACATTCGCGAGGCCTTTGAAGCCTTACTACAGTGGGAAGGAAGAAAGTTGTTGTGCATCAATAATCGTCATTTCCACTTCAATTTTGAGACCAGAATTAAATTTTTCCTCCTTTGCAAATTTATCTAGATTGTGTTCAAGAATCCATTTATGACACATGCACGAAATAGCGTTGTCTTTTTATGCCATTTGACAATCGAACTGTCGAAGATTTCAGCAGGTATTTGTTGCTGGCACTCTGGACTGGAGCAAACAAGTAGCTAAGGTAAAATACATGTGTATATGTAACTGACATGAATTTCAAACATAATTTTGGATTTAAAATAACTCTAGCGCGTCATAACCCCTAAAATCACTAATGTTCGAAGAAAAGTAGAGAAATCGTGCAGATTTTGAGTACCACACGCGCTCCTTATTACAACCATCATTTTCGTACTTTGATCTCAAGGATGCATTGAAACTCATAAGGTGGAGAGACTTTCAGGGTTACCCGTTGCATGAATTACAAAATTTAGGAAACACAAACGCTTATTACTCATATTCATTATCGAATCTTGATCTTTCAAAATTTTGAAAGCAGCATCTCCTTAAAATAAATGCTGGAATTGCTCAGTGCTTGCAGCATTTTGTCAGCACTGCAGCTAAACATTTACCACAGCTGCTTTACGTCACAATCAGCCTACCCTATGCATTTCGTTTTTATTTATAAATTATAGGAATAGAAATATGTTCTGGGGTTGCCATTCGAACAATTTCCAATGCTTGGAAAACTTAGATATTGGTTACTTATTTGCATTGTAGATGTTTGCCATATGAATATTCAATGGTAGCATCTGTTCGCACGGAAATGACAAAAATGCCTGGTGCTGACAGCCCTTAGCTAGCGTTAAAGTAAAAAGTATACTAAATCTGTTGCACGTTGAAGCCAACCCGTTCTGTGAATTTCATTTCGATGAAAGTTGTAGGGGCTAAAAGAAATTAAGGGTTACCACCCATAAAAGTTTTCAAATTTTTGAAATCTTAGCATTTGTTTCTTATCGTCTCTACAAGATCATTACCATTTGAAAATTTAGTGACAACATCGCTTAGTAAAAAAAAAAAATACAAATAATTGCAAAAACTACCATAGCTGGCCACCTTCTTATGATTTTTCAACCAAATTCCTACCTAATTTAGTCTATGATAAGATCCTTTTATTTTATCAATTTTGTTTTAATTTCATGATTATACTTGAAGTTATACGACAAAAAGCTTTAATTTGCTGAGCAAATTTTTAAGACTCAAGAAACAAATATTCCCATAGCTGGCAGCCCGAACCTAATTTTTCAACCAAATTTCTATCAAACTTGACTTAGAGAAAAGTCCAGCTGCTGTGTGGTCTTCGTCAAAATGTGGTGCCTGAATAAGAATTTATAGGGCAAAAAGTAGTTTATTTTTCTTAGTGGTTTTTCAAAATGACACCACTGCCACAAAGTTGCCCATGTTTCAAAATCACTTCTATCAGCCCTGCTTATGTTTAGGACTAATATATCCTGTGAATTTCATATTGATCTGATTATAAATTTTATAGTAGGGGAGCCCGAGATGCTAAATTTGCAGTTACTAAAGCGTCATGGGGACCTATTGGATTGTGAAGATTAGGTTCTAAAATGAAAAAAAGTTTATGTCAAGTTTTCCATTTTAGTGGGGGGGAGAGCGTGTAAAAATGTTCAAAAACGTAGAAAAAAACAGTTACATGGAAATACTCGAGCGCGTCAGACATTTAAAGTGTATACGCGCTTTGTCTTTCTGAAAGCCGATAGATATTTATCTGACGATTAACTGGTGGGGGGTGGCCGTAAAAAGAGGTAAAAAAACACAAACAAACAAAGTTATTCGAGCGTGTCAGATATTCAGAGGGAATGTTAAGTGAACTCAAAAAAGTGTCCTATTTAAATGACTGACGATTTGAACGTGACCAAAAGACATGACTGATTTCTGAAAATGTAAAAAAAAATGTTACCTTGAAATACTCGAGCGCGTCAGAGATTTATACAGAGGGTTCAACTTGATGTCTTAGTTGTCCTAAATGATAATCTGACAATTATATGGAGGGATATTGTTAATCTGACAATTTGAAAAAAAAATTCGTTTCTTCTTTTTATTACTGGATGAAATAACTGGATGAAATATATATATATATATATATATATATATATATATATATATATATATATATATATATATATATATATATATATATATATATATATATATATGTTTTTTACATATACACGATATGTTTTTTACATTTATATATATATACACATATATCGTTTAAAGATGTTACATCCGAAATTACGACCGTAGCATTAGCGTTGCTAGATTTTCTTCGAACACGTTTCACTTTACGATATTGCAAGATATTCATACATTTTTTTAATGTTTCGTGTGTAAACTTTTTAGTTTTTTCACAAGTTTCTTTTTCACAAAATACACATTTCACACTTACATCACTCATTATTAATTCACAAAATTATTTATAAAAACACAACAAACAAACCAACGCGTCTGGTCCAATGAAATCCGACATAAAAAAGGCGAAACTTCGGCAAAATTAGGGGAAAGCTGAATTTTGGTGTGAACCTTGGCACTGGCGTATTGAACAAAATGTCAAAAGTGCCCATCGATCCGAGTGCTGCGTTACTTTTTATACGGGGTCAAAGGTCACCAAAAGTGACCTTTCCTAAATATCACAGTAACGGTCACGTCTTCAGAAAACAATGTATGACGAATTTGTAGCTTAACAAATTTCCAACAAAAAATATCTGCTAACTTTTTCTTGTAACTATAACCGTTTTGGAGACATATTGATCTAAACATTTGCTACTAACAGCATCTTCTTTCTCAACGGAATGTTGATATCCGATTTTGACTACGACTTGGAATGTTTGTGAGTTTATTTTTCTATGTTTAAGAAGCGCAAAAAAAAAACATGCACACAAACTTATCTACCCCACTCCAGGGTAGATGGAAAAGTGTGCTCCGAAAAGTTATCCCCCCCTTTCCATAAAATGGTATCCCTCAGCTTCCATCTGAAATATTAAAATAAAAAAAAAATTAATCGCGCTCGAGTATTTCAATGTGAGATTTTTTTTTACAACATTGTGACTCGCCCATTTCCTTAAGCCACGCTCAAATTGTCAGATTATTGAAATTTACTCTTTTCTGGATGTACTTAACTTACCTTGTCTTAATCTGACGCGCTCGAGTTTTTCTGAGGATCAATTTTTTTTTACTAATCTGACGGGCTTCCCTCAACGCACCCCACAATATTAAGGGCTCATATATGGTAGGGTACATTGCAGGGTGCAGGGCTTCTCCCCATATGATTTTCTGACGCGCTCGAGTAACGCGAGAAATCCCCGCTTGGGCTCCCCTACTATTATCAATCGTTTACATTTTTGGTCAAAAAGCGAACATTTTAGAGGAGGCTCGATGATTTGAAGGATTTTTTTTCTAGTGCCTGCCGTAGCTTCAGAGCTGCCTGCACGCTATTTATGTGCAAATTTCGTTCAGAAGTTACGACAGATCCAAACTTGAAAAAAAAATCCTTGTCTACTTTTAGGCACTTAGCACCTACGTTGGCTATGAAATTTCCAATTCCTTATCATAACCATGCACAGAATATTATCAGTTTTTATTCTCAATACGGTTTTTTTAACATTTCTTCATTTCTTTTTTAATTTTTTTTTTCTTTATTTTTTTCTATGCTCAGGATTATAGGGGTACATCAAAATTCACTAAAATAACCGCCGCAGCCAAAGGCTTTAAAATATATTAATTCTAACTAGTCATGGACCAAGTTCAGGATTTAAAAGAAGGTGAAGTGGGGCCGGGTAAATCGTGCATCATCAAATTTTTGACGTTTTCTATTGACTCATTCTCATTTTTGCTGATAAAAGCCGTGAGCAATGAGAAAAAGTATAGAGCTAGAGAACATAATTTATAAACCTCTGGCGCTATATGCATAGTCGATTGCGGGACTGTGATAAAACTTAACACCGGACACTATGATGTATGGCGAAAAATTCATCGTTGTAGGCGGCATGCATTATAGCTTGCAAAGCCATGTAATTTAGAAGTTCTACCAAATAGTCCGAAACATGACATAGTACACACCACGCTGAATGTAAACTGAAACGACAAAGAGGGTAATCTGATCGTCGATTCTTAAGACATTCTGGAGCGATGGGAAGTGCACTTTATTGAATTGCTAAACGGAATTGTTAAACGGCTTGAGGATAAGAACGACCTGTCCGACGATGACGTAAACCTAGTTTTGTAGACGACGGTTTTCGATAACACATATCCAGGCAAATCAGCTGCAGCAGATTCTGCTGATGTTGGCGATATCACTCAACTAGGGTGATCAAGTAAAGCATACCTTCATTGCGAAACTTACATTTGATTTTTTAACTTTCTTCAGAATTTAGATGTAGTTTACGATACGTTATCTGTGTAAAGTGCATCAATACAACTCAATAAATCTTGTCATATTCAGAGTTTTCAGAAGTTGAGTTCAGCTTCCGCAGCTTATTTATTTGGCTAAAATTATGCAAAATAATCAGAACTACTAGATTTGATTTATGGTTCGATACATAAAGTTGATCTTTGAACTGATAAACAGCTTAACTGGGCTGTCAACTCAACAGGGTTCTTTATTAGCTCAACAGGGTTGTTTATCAGTTCAGCTAGGCTGTTTATCAGTTCAACTAGGCTGTTTATCAGTTTGAGATCATCACTTATGTCATGCGCGGGATGCACGGGCCGATAATCGCAGGCACCATGTCCTTATTATATATGTATCTACTGTGGTCAAAAAATCGTAATCGGCTTAATGAAACACATGTAAAATCAGAAATACAGGTATGCACAAATTTCAATTACACATGTAAAGAATTCTATAACTTTATCCTTATAAATCAAAAGGCATTACAAGCAACTCGTAATGTAAAGAGATATCATTTTAAATAAATAAAATTGGTTTTTATTAATTTTTTATTTTTCTCCCGGATTTCCGATCCACTGAGTTGGCAACCCTAGTCGTAACCCTAAACTTCTTTGCATCAATCACAAGTCAATGGATGAAAAAGAAAATTTGCAGAAAACTATTTTACAACCAGCATGCGGAAAATCCTAAATAAATATTGAAAACTTTTTTGCTTTAGATATTAAAAAGCAAAAAAAAATAGGAAGCTGGAGTGAAAGTGCCACGCTCCAGAGAATTGCGTGTCTCAGTAGCATCAGCAAAGTAATATGGCAATAGACAGGAGACTTGGCAAATAGCGTTTGAAACATTTCTGAGAACCGAACTCGGGAGATTGAATGTCGTCAAAAGACGAAACAATAAAATACAGTTAAAATGCGAAACATTGATCGAGAAAAATATGGCAATTATGAAGGAAATATGACAGCGGCTGAAGATGCAGTAGAGCCAGTTGAGCAGAACCATCCAAATAAAAAAAGTTAAGATGGGTCTCTTAAATGGACTTTCAGGTTGCAAATAAATTAAGATCAATACTGTAGGAATTACATTCGCCCGCGGCAGGTTATTTACTAAAATACGAAGTAAGAGGATCAAGTATAGATCCCTGTGAAATTTCAGTTTTTGGTTTAAAATCAAAATAGGCAAAACAATTATCAAGAATCAAGTCATAATATAGCATACAAGGTAAATCAAAGTTGCTGTAATTTCGACAGGAGAATACTGCCCTACTAAGCACAAAAAAATTGAAATTTTTTTTAAAAACCTATCTTTTGTGGAAGTATGTTAAAATCAATATTGAAAAATGCACTCTACATACATATATCTAGACTACAAATCAAAACATAAATCATTGAATATCTCGAAAGTACTAAAATGTAGATAGAACGTTTATGCTTAGTAGGGCAGAATAGCTAGTTGGATGCCTCTGAAAACTCTGTGGATCTAGCGAGTTCTTCAAACTGGTGAACAGATTATTCGAAAAGTTAATTTGCAACCTATACCGTTTTAGATAATTTTGGGATTTTGGTAATTGTGGGAGATGTAAATTCCTAATAGAATTGCTGAAATTTAATTTCTAAGTTTTTAGCTACTTAGAAATAAATCCTGCTCGATTCTGGTTTTGAACCCGTGACTATTTTTTTTCAAAACCAACGCTCAACAAAAAAAATGCTGTTATTTTGCAAAAAATGATGTTATTTTGCCAAATTTAATGAAATGAGGTGAGATTATATTCATGGTATGTGGGGAAATGTTACAAGTGAGTTGGGATCAAGCTACATAACACAAAAACCCATAATGTATGAGTATTCGGCTTTTATCTATATTTTATGGCTCAAGGTAACCAGATTTCAAGCAAAAATTCACACGCTGGTAGGCAGCATCATCAACATTAACCCAAAAAAACCACAATCCTCGTCGTTACAAGAAAATGGAAATTGTCTTCGCTGTCTATTACTTTTTCATCACCTTTTCGCAGTACTCCTTTTCGTGGATGCACTATTTCCAGCAGCTAGGATAGCACTCAAATCGAGCTCATTGTCTGAGAATTCCAAATCCTCTGACTTTTCCAGGGAATCCTTGATTGACGTCAAAACAGAATAATCCATTTGCATTTTTCATCAAATCACAAATCCAACTTACTTTCTTCTGTAACTTCTTCAACTCGCACAGAGTACGAACATCCCGTATTTGCTTCTGCATTTGATAATTCTGACACCTGACTTCAAGTAACTGATTCAGTAGTCCGTGCAACTTGGTGAGCTGATCGAATGCATCGTATGTTACCAAAGCTGCAGATATTGAAGGACCCGTGCGATTCAGCAGAGGCAAGAGATAAGTATCACATTCCTCACGTAACTGGTCACCGTCTGATTTTACTAACGATGGTGAATTTTGCTGCGAATCAGGGTGATCGAGGTCGTGAAGCGTAGCATTCTCCCATGGTGTGATCTCATCGATTTCTGCCTGTGCGCGCATTTTATCCAGTTTATCGCTTGACAAGTCCTGACAGTCTATAGATATTGCCTCGTTCAGTGATGCTAAGAACTCGTTTTCACGTTTCTTGTATTCATTTAAACGTCTAAAAGCATCAGGATACACTGGAGCTTGTGTCGATTGTGGTGATCGCTTTTGCAACGGTGGACTTGGAGGCGGTGATGGCAATCCACCTCTTCCATCGACTGACACGCGTTTCTTTAATACTCTCTCTTTATCCATTGTGACACATTAAACAATTTTCAATCACTTTGCACCATTGGTTTCGTTAGCTCTGGGCCCAGCAAAATACACATTTATTTAGCCCAAATACACTATTCCAGTGTCACATCTTTCACTAAATCGTTAAAATCATTTCGATCGAAACGCAAAATTATAATCACAAAATGAACAATATTCAATTGAAATATCTTTGTAATTTTCTTTTCGTAAACTTTCTCCAAGCCAAATCGAAAACGATTCCAGCAGAACTGGCATAACCCTCTATTACATCACCACACATACATAATTCTTATTCAGAATTCGGACTTCTTAAAAGCATAAAAATTAAAATTTAGAGTGCACTAGCATATGGTTCGATACATCAACACCGGCAACGCGACGGCAGTATCACACACCGCCCGGGAGAAATCACTTGGAAAATTTTATTGAAGATGATTTTCCGACGTTATTTACGCGAAAAAGCTTCTTAGCCTAAAGATATTGCACACAAGACGCGCGATTATGATAGCACACGGGATTTTCGCACTTGAGTTATACTCTGGTCGGAAAGCACGTCCGCCCGAAAATAATTTTATAATTTCAAATTATGCATGATGAGAACGTTCACGGTTAAATTGAAAACTTATATAGGATTCCAATGGACACTCGGTCCAATTAATTGCGAATTGTTGCTACTTGAATTTTCCTATAGCAATTGCGAATGTGTTTTTATAAAAATTTTCCATCAAGCTCCAACGGCTCGCGCTATGCGGTAAGTGAATGGTTTATAAATCGCATCCACTGATTGAACATTATTAATATGAAAATGAACAAAAAAAACTAATTTGGGAATTTCGACAAATTGTCTGAAAATCTTTTTTTAGATCATTGGATATTTCCACGTTGTCTATCTTCGAAAGCAAAAAAAAAACACTCCGGAAAACAATGCAAAGACGTAATTTAGGCGTAGGCGGATAAGAACTACCGATCGAAAGAATAGGGTGAGCTGATCATCAAAATCAGTGCAATGCAATCGTTAAGACATTAGCCCAGATATCGCCCTACGCCCGTTCGCAGAATCAACCGATCACACACGCTACCACGGAATCCGTTCTCGATCCGAACAAAACTTTAGACAGACTAACTGACTAAGTCGGGAGCAAATCTTACAGGAAAATTCTGTTTTTCTCTAGCGTAACGAAAGACTTTCGTTTTCCGACACGACGTCCACGATTTTCCCGAAATAAGCTCGAAATAAATTTTCGCACGCACAGATTTTCTTAGATCAATACCAGGACGGCGTTCTCGATTCCTGGGAAAATTTACGGAAAAAGCTGCAAGTACTTTCTGATCAGATGCAAATCTCGATCATCTTGTCCGCGCTGATTTCACAACACAACGACTTTTCATAAGGCCCGAAATGAAATTGGAGTATTTACAATAGATGTCCTTTAGTCATAGCCGCCCGCCCCGGTGCGGAACAAGCGATTCGCGTTTGTTTACACAACGAATAATTGCTAACATAAATCACCGGTCGTATATTTAAATCTCGCGCACAATCAAAACTCTTCTACGCATAAGTAAATATACATACTTATACAGAATAGATACGGATCAAGATGGGAATGAGCTTTTGGTCCTGCTTGCCACGACCCGACCATACATTAACCTATATTTAAAGCGAAAGTGAACACTTGTCTTTAGCAAGAGATTCGAAATTAAACACGACCCGCTGTCTATCAGTCGTTCATTTGTTTATTCAAGAAATTATTATGTATGTTTTTATAACGTCTGAGGAAAAGCGTGTTTTCATCGGAACCATTACATTGGCTCGACTTCGTCGTCGTGGTCGTTTACGTGTGCCAATACTGAATTTTACACAGGAATCATCTAACCAGAAATCACATTGTTGTTTTATAATATGGAAGAATCAAATATACTACACATGTGCATGAAAGCAGTAGCCAAGCATGTTACTATAATCAGACATGTGACCGCAAAGGTTTTTAACCGGAAATAAATAAACATTTCGTTAAAAGTTTCAATATATCTCCGTTTATTTCACGTTCTTTGTTTTAAAATTTTTAATTTTGAAATGAGGAAGATCTGGACAAGTGTACTCACTGTAAATAAGTATATCTTATTGTGCAAAGCGGTTAGATGGAGATACTTGGAATGCATATGGTTCAAAATCAGATTTTCTGAAATAATCAAACAATCATTGGAAATTGATAACGAATTAATAAATAAATTTAGATGCTGGTGGTAGACAAGAAAACGAAGTGTTCCAATGCCAACACTAACAAAGTCAAAAATGTATCTACTTTTAAGACAAAAACATCGTGAAACATTTATTAAAATTATGAAACATATACTATATGTAAGAGACTCATAATCACAAACAGGTATAAATACAAGCTTTCCAACTAGAGTGCAATCGCCAATAGAATGACACACCGTGATCCAAGTAGGTCAAATGTGACGACCAAATTCAAAAACCAGCATACCCAGTTTTTAACAAAAGGAGAGGTCTGGAGTATTGCAAGTCATACCTTTGGTAGCCAAAATACTATTTTGGTAGAGCTGACAATACTAGACAATATTAAAAAAAAAAACCTAGATTTACTAAAAAAATAACTCTAGCGCACCTGAACCGCTAGAAACACTAATGTTCGATGAACAGTCGAAGTATCGTGCAGATTCTGAGTGCATATTATACCACACGATCCGACCTGTTTCGATTGCAAAATCATTTTGATCTTAAAAATGCATTTAAACTCATAGGGTGGAAAGGATTTCAGGAATTTACAAATTTAGGAAAGACAACCACTGCAAAACTTTGAAAGCAACAAACATAAGATAAACAAAGAAAATGCTTAGTGGTTGCAACACTTTACCAGCACTGCAACTAAAAGTCTCCCACAATTGCCTCACGTCAAAATCAAATAACTCTATCGATTTCGATTTTATCTCATTATTTCGTCGAAAGTTACATTGAAAGATGTTTATGGCCAAAAAACGAAAGATGTTTGGAACCAAAAAATTTCTATAAAATTCAAACATTGGTAACTTATTTTCATTGTAAATGTTCGCGACATGAATACTTAATGTAAAAATAGCAAAGCGAAAAATATACCACATCTGCCTCACATTGAAATCAGCCTACCCTGATCCGATAACTGCATTGGAAGTTATGAGGATACAAAGAAATTTAGGGTTACCAGTCGCAAAAGTCTTCAAATTTTCGAAAACTTAATACTTGTTGCTTGTTGTCTGTACAAGATCATTACCGTTTAAAAATTTTACGATCAAATCGCCTAGTAAAGATATTGCAAATAAATAAAAAACCAACAATAGCTGGCAGCCCTATCATGGCTTTTTAACCAATTTCTTTCTGAATAATGCCTACATTAAGTTCTATATATCATATGAAATTCGTTTTGATTTCATGACTGCACTGGAAGCTATAGGGCAAAAAGCTTTACTTTCTTGAGTGAATTTTCAAAGCCCAAGACACCAAAATTACCATAGCTGGAAGCCAGTGGCGGCTCGTGGTTTTGAGACTAAGGGAAGCACAAGCAAAATATAGAAGCATATAATATAGATAAGCATACTTAAGAAGCGCGTAGTAAACTAACATGCGATTCTTTTTTAAATATCGTGTAAAAAAATTCATTAGGTATTTCAATGCTGACCATATTTGCATTAAAAGTTAATGATTGATTGTCAACAGCTTATTTCAGTGATATTCCTACTAAGATAAAAAATCTCACAAAAGCTCAAATATGTGTAGTATTTGAAAGCAAAAAACATTACTAATTTTTTTAAATTTTCTTTGAATTATAAAAAAAGTTAAATTGAAAGCATATTACTGGCTAAATAAATGGTGAAAGTTTTTTAATAGCTCAAAGTAGAGGATATAATGCATCTTTTAGCAAATTATATTAAATAGCCAATGCCACAATAAAAATAAATTCCTCATATAATTTTGCAGTAAAAGTGCCTAATGTAGTTACATTTTGCAAACAGTTGACTGAGCGAAATTAGTGGTCTTGGTTGCTAAGACTCAATAAGATCCTCAATGAAAAAGACTACCGCAGTAAATACTCTATGGCACAATCACATCAATTTTGGTTTTGCACATTAAAATCTATATTAAACGCGTAAATATCAACTTGTCGAAACATAATCTGTTCAATACGCTCTCACTTTAACGAGCTTTATGCTATAATTTACTTTAAAAATTATCCTTTTATATAACCGACAGCATCAATACTGACAATACAAAATAATTCAAGTCAAAAGTCGCACCTGTTATAAATAGGTGCGTGGTTTTTTTGCGAAGAAGACATAAAAAAGCGCACCTAATGTAAATTATAAATGCTAAAGAAAACACTTCAGAAATTCAACATAGAAATAACAGAGGCGAAAGCAATCAAGTGGTCATTTAACCTAAAGCACCTGAACCGAGAAACTCATTTTGCGAAAGTAAACCCAAAACAGATACAAAAAAAAACCGATCTGGAGAAAATTGCACACGAAACAATTTAACTCCTACATATTCTCCATATCAACGTCATAATCACTTGCACCGTACGCACACCATGCAAACAAAGCATAAAAGGCATCGAATCAGAAGGGGAACAACTCGTAAGAAAATGAGCAGAAAAGAATACAAATTCTATAACGTAGATCATGACGGCAAGCAACCATAATAGCGACGCGAATGAATTTTCAGCGTCAACATAGGCGTCCAAAGCAGTTAAGTGGTCATTTCACCAAAGCACCAGAACCGAAAAACTACGTCTTTTGCGAAAGCGAACCCAAAGCAGACACAAAAAACCGCTCTGGGGAAAACTGCACACGAAAAAATGTAACTTCTACTATTATATTCCCCACATGAACATCACCATGAAACATCACAATGGCTTGCATCGTACATGTGTACATGTGAACAAAGCAGAAAATGCATCAATTCCTAAGGGGAACGGCTCGTAAGAAGAGGAGCAGAAGAGAATCTGCAGATAAATCATGAGGGCAAACAGGAGACGCGGATACTATTGCAGCGTATTAAGTTCATTCATTAACTAAGGTTTTCGCGTCGTTCAGCGGGTGGATGGGGCAAGGGTTTTTTGAATTTTTCTATCCGCCAAGACGCTGCGAACTGAACCAGCGTCCGCGATACTATGTGAGTACATTCACTGTAAAATTTTTGTGGACATCATTTAGGCAAAGCGTAAAGTAGATCTATGTGAAAATCACGAGTTTGAGCATTGAAGCAAGATCACTTCAGTGTTGTGTGTAGTATATCTGAATGAACTGTATGTTTTGAATTGAATGGTATGCAGTGCTTGTAGTTTATAGTAAAACGTTTGAGTTTTCGTTGTGTCGCTGTAAATTTAACGTGGAAGCTCTGTAGTTGGACTCTTGTAAAATAAAACCTTTAGATTCATGGTAGCGATGGAATTTTGCCTTTTGT